>OZ026618.1:85005402-85289902 GCA_964020975.1 Hermodice carunculata | reverse complement strand
TAAATTCGAGTAATGTGCATCTATCAAAATACTACAATCTATACTCATGGTTCACTAAATACGGCTATATCACAAACCCTATAAGCTGGAATGGGATGGCACCTCTATCTGTATATGTTTTGAAGATATTCAAGATTTATATTTTGGGTATTCACTTAATTTGCATATATTCAAATGATGCATCTTTAGGTCACGGGCCATTGAATGCGGCTGTTTCAAAATCCTATAAATTGAAATTCGAATGGCAGCATTATGTTCAACAGTTTTGAATATGTTCAAGATTTCAATTTTGTGTATTCACCAAATTCGTACATGCCGTTTTCCTCATATACATAAATTAAAATGCTGCAACTTTGGTTCAAAAGTGATGATTGTTTACAGCATGTTTAAAGATTAATGTCCTTTGGACACAGCAGTGTTCAAATAAAATATAACATCCAGAAACAACCGAATTTCAGTCTGCTTCACAGGCAAAAAATTGAACACATTAAATCTACATATTATTTAGCTGTGAAATATTTTATAGAATGGCTCAGTCAAATGTACATACCTCGCGGAGTTAAATGTTTTCTATTACATAATAGAAGCCACATACAGGTTTAATTTTACGAAGGATTTTATTAGCCTCCTTGATTTTACTTATTTGGTCCTGTTTAGGATATTGTATGAGCAGCACAATTTTTGCTTGCAAGCCCTTGTTGCAGATATGGCTGTGTCGCAATGGTGTTGACGTCTTTTGCCATTGCAGACCATTTGCCTGGGTTCATCAAAGGATTCCTTTTAATCACTACCCGGAGTAGCACAATGTCTAACATCGGGGTACATTTCGTTGTGTTGCCATATTGTAGTTGTTTGCAAAATTATCATATATTAAGCCAAAGACTGTTGTGAGTGGCCCCAAAATGTATGGGCATGATAAACGAGAACAAGATATATGTCTATTTGTAACACGTTTTAATGGCGTACACAAAGGTCATTTTCTGTGTGTACATAGCTAACGGTAATACAAAATGGACAAGGCATATTATTTTATTTGCAATTGTTAGATAATGTTTATGAATAGTCTGTGTTACTACTAATACGCGAGGTGTACGTTCTATGGATTCTCCGAGGACAGTTGTCGCGACTTAGAGTGGTAGCTCCCAGAAACAGACATCAATTGCTTTCGTGATAAATTCATTTCTTTTTGCTTACATGCCGCGTCTGAAGAATTTTTTCACCTCATTGTTGCATCACAAAATAAACCAATTTCATAGTGACAAATTAGTGAAGTATTGCTTTTCTCCTTCCATTTGTATACATGCATGCTCACGAAAAATTATACAATGTGTATCGGCCAGGGTGACCATGCACATAAGGGTCATTGACCTAACTGCCCGGGGGTTAAAGAACAACTTTATTCTAAGTTTACTAGGCTACTGTTCTCTGGGTAGGTACAATCGTGTTTTCTACATCACATAATATATGGCATCACTTGCATATTCATATTCTTGTTGTAAAGATAAATGCCATTAATATATTACAAGTTGTAAGTATGGTAATATTAATTCGTCCATAAAAATCAAGTTCTCGAATACTGGATAGTGAATTGAGACAAATTTAGCTGGTCACCCATTATATACTTTGCTGGCCATCATCAGTGATTCTAACATAACAGCGATGATGATGGCCCCCCTTCATTGTTGGAGGAAGGGCCATTTTATTTGGAGAATCTTCTTCCGATGAATATTACAGAGGTTTACAGAAGTGTCCAACTACATATTTTCTATCCACATCTGAAAAAAGCATGCTGTGCTGTGGAAACGAAAGAAAATGGCCAGTGGAGTATAAACATTTGCAATGATTATGTATATTCGTTGCAAAAATATAGAATCTGAGGCATTAGTCACAGATGCTTTTGTTTCAAATATAGTTAAAATCCACAGGGCAAAATTGGTGAAAACCAGAATGATACTTAAGCGCATCTGGCAGCTTTTATAAGCACGAGATGGGGCACGCCTATCCAGAAAATTAAAAAGACATGTTGTTTGAATTGGTACTTGCAGAAAAAACAATATTCTAGTGAAAATGTCCATGTACTTTTCATGTTTCATCAAAATATCACCAGAACCTGGATAGAGAAGTCCAAAACCACCAGACAGCCTCAGAACAGTTCGTAGAATGTTAGCCAATGCCGCAATAAGGATCATCCATTTTTCAAATTGCACATGGTCACTTTCCGCTCTCTCGTGTTTTTGCAATAACATTATCAATGGAATCAGACAGAGCACAGATAGGAAACATAGAAATATTTTGTATGACTGGAAAATTCTGATAGCGTATTTCTTCATGTCCTTGTTTTCATTGGCACTCATGTCATAGAATTGAATGATAACAACCGCCATCACAACCAGAAATGAGGCAATCAGGATACTGGACATATTGTTTAAGCACCCAGTGGCAATCTTGGTTCTGCCATCACCATCTTGATTGTCTGCAATCTGACGATCATGGTTCACTGGAAGACGTCCTTGATTTGGGAGGCCAATGTGTTTCCAAAATGTAGACAGTAATCCTTTTGAATAATTAAAGAGAGAGAGTGAGAGAGAGATATTTGTAAGAAGAGGGATGTGTGAACAACTCTTCTTTCACTCTAAAATGAGTACCAATTTGAACTGTTGAACTCTAACTTTGTATACAGCTTGAATTGAGCTTAATGATTTCAAGAAAAGCATTAACCATGTTCATAAATTTCAACCAAACAATGCCAGCAATGCGATTCAAGAGTTACCAAGGAGTTATCTTTCATCTTCCAATACTAATGCGAAGAAACAAATTTCACTCTTAGCTTGAGATAGCCAGTCACCCAAAAAGGCAACTGGTAGTTTTAGACCAGGTCTTTGAACCTTACTTTGAAATACTCTTCGTTAAGTACAGGCTTTTGTGTTTCGAAACCATATGAGCCTAACCACATAAAACCCATATTTCATCAGCTGTGATAAATATGAAAAGAGGCATAGTATGCCTGTCATTTTTTGGTTCTGGAAACTTGTCATCCAGATGAGTTTGCAAGTAAAGTAAAACAGATTGACTTGACGCAAAGCGAACTTTAAAATTAAGTCTTTGCATATTACATTTCAAACACATCTATTAAAGGTTTCATAAACCAACAGGTTACGATGTACCAGCATGCCTCTAGTTACCAAAAATATAACTGTCCAGGTCATCAGATTTCCACGGCATGCTTTGGGGCCAATGCCCACAAAGCATGCCAAGGAAAGGTCTTGACTCAGTCCCAAATGTCGCTTTGAAACAGTGAAGAGTATATAAGTTGCTGCTTGAAAAGGAATAGTGCACGAATTCATCACTTTGACCCGCAATTTTCGTAGTTTCGTTACAGGATACATCCGTCGGATCTAATATAATGTTGTGCGAATATCTTTTAACCAAATCAAGTTCAAACAATAATCACCCAAAGATGACATTTGCCAGATATCAAACGACCTGACAAGCGGTTTTAGGAAACTCTTAAATGTAAATATCAACCAATGACGAGCAGACAAAGGAAGACGTATCATCCTATTTGATCAGCTGACTCCCAAGTCAGCCGCAATAGCGAGTCAGCAAATGTGTAGGAATGTTACCCAGGGTGAACAACTATGGCATAACAAATACCTGCAGCAATGAAACTGAATTCCACTGTAGATGGAAATAGAACGTTGTTTCTCAAACGAGGGAGTGAACCTATCTTGTGTACGATCTCACATGTCCACGGGTTTGTTGCATTACAAGAGTAATTAGTTGAACTAATCTCGTAAAAGTTAAGAGGAGAAGCTGAAAATGACAAACATTCACAAGTAGCTGAAAAGGGTGCTCTTTATTTGTAAGACTCAAAATTTCGGAATAAATCACAAAATCTCCGAGCATATAAATGCATTTAGCTGCAAGAACCAGACTTGTTCTATATTGAACAGTGTTAATTACAATTTGGATTATAAGTTGACTGAAAACCTGTACTAAATGTTATATATTGCAAACTATATAGCTAGAGGCTTCGGTAGAGCATCTGCTAAGTACTTTAATACTACCGTGAAGAGACATCTTTAGAGACTACACATAACAAGAGTGTGGTCAGAGTATGGGACAACACAATATTGTATTTGTGTCTTTTTGTCCAAAACCACTTTCCAGTAGTCATTACACTATTCCCCAGGCCGAACTCTACTCTCCATAAGTTAACCTGTCCCTGTCTAACTTATATTCAGAGAAGTACTATTGTCCATATTGCACACGTTCCTCTGTAAAATTTCGACTTAGGCTGTATTAGCCCAAATAAATTAAAGGGTCTTCAGCGGGTAACTACCCGACATGTTTCGGAGCCTTTTACCAGTACATGTCTCTCTGAGTAGCGGCTCCTTGTCTAAGCTAAATATTCAACAAAGACAACCCACATAATAATGATAAATATGAACGTGGCAATTGATGAATTAGCTAAATACGTGAAGTTTTGCTTATAAATGCAGAACTTCATATCAAGGAAGAATACCTGTCAAACAAACCATAATTACCAAATTTGCATAGTACAGGTTCAGATAAGAACAATTTGACTTACCCCTGAACCAATGTGTACCCTTTCTAGCTGGACAGCTTATCCTAGTAAAACCATCCGCCAATGTTTAACTGGAGTGGAAACAAGCTGGGGCATTATATTCAGTCCCAGAGATTGTAAAATAAACAGTTGCAGCTAGACCACCTGTATAAACCAAGGGAAATCTTAACAAGGACTACAACAATGTACATCCTGCACCAGAGATGTAAAACAAACTCCACGATGACACCTACTCCTCAAAAAATTAAGCTCTATTTAACTGCCAACCTTGAGTCAATGTGTCAACTTAATGTGTCAGGTTTTGTGACATTTGAGAAAATACTGTCAATTTTGAGTATTTTTTTTTTAATATTGAGTAAATGAGCATTTAGGCATATCAGAAAAGAATGAAAGTCATTAGCATTTAAGCCAAAAACATGCTATCAAAACATTTTTAACAGGATATTAAGTACAATTAGGCAAATATGTAACTGTCGTAGGCCGCTTCTTGCTACCTGTAGCCCCTGGGGGTTATGTCAGAGAGGTACGATCCTTATTCATCAATACGAGATAACCAAAAAAGGCCTCCTACAGATGGCATGGCATTAGAGCACAGAGAAGACTTTCAATCTGCCGAACTGTACTTATCTGTAAATGGCGATTTAGATATATATATATATATATATATATATATATATATATATATATATATATATATATATATATATATATATATATATATATATATTATATCTTTTCAGGATGATTAATCAGGTGTGTTGAGAGGCTCAATTGAAAAATTAGCCAAACCTTTGAATCTGCATTAAATTGAAAAACAAAACAAACATAAAATACTGAATTCCATGATTGTGGATCTCTATGTCAGTGGGATCAGTGGGTAGTGGGTGAGACTCATCACCGCTATCAATGCTGTGTACCCCCCCCCCCCCCCCTTAATGAAAAATGAGCGAAAAGCAAGCACTCAAACGTTTCGGTGGCTTCTGACAACAGATATGAAAAGCATTTTCGAAGATTAATGAAAATTCATTTCTAAGGGGAATTATATAACTGTTTTCTGATTGAAATGTGGCTTAAGCAGTGTCCCACATTTACACATAACAGCCAATTTCATAGAAACAATTAAGCCATTTGAGGACTATGAGACCTGAGTGCGTTATATGTGACATACACACCTTTTTCAAATATTTGAACAACTTACACATATTTGTAGTGTTTATTAGACGTAGATGTTTCTGCATGTACAACAGGTCCTCGTTTGTTTCATAAACCACGACCCGAACCCAAGTGCATAAGCTGTAGATCAGGAGATGTATGGTTCCCAAACTTGTTAATTTTGGATATATGCGAGAAGCAGTCTGCAAATGATGAAGCAAAGAGAATTTTTTAATGCAGCAGGCCGTGTGGACTAGCAGACCCCTTCCTTAAGTTTTTAGGTACGCATTTTGTCTTTTGACAAAATATAATTTCAGACACAACCTAATCCATCAGGGTAAAAATAGGAAGTATTATTAAGTAGAGTCATGGCCATTGATTTTATGCTGGAATATAAAGACTTTTCAGGAAAACATGCCAGGTTTACACCTCGGTCATCCGGAAAAATTAAACACCTTTGAGCCATTCAGAATGAACTGGTATATCTAGAAAAATGCAGTGTGAATGAACAGAACCCAGCAAACATATTCACTGATATAACGCCCTTGAGACGAGACCATATTATTTACGGAAGACCTCCATGGTTGTGAATTCCCTTTTTTTCTGTTTGGAGAATTGAGAGAAAAACAAAAACCAAAAACCACAAAAAAGAACAAAAAAAAAACAAAAACAAAAAAAAAAAAAAAAAAAGAACAAAAAAAAAACGAAAACAAAAAACAAAAAAAAAACAAAAAAACAAAAAAACAAAAAAAAAAAGAACAAAAAAAAACGAAAAAAAAAAAAAAAAAAAAAATAAACAAAAAAAAAAAAAAAGAACAAAAAAAAAACGAAAACAAAAAACAAAAAAAAACAAAAAAACAAAAAAACAAAAAAAAAAAGAACAAAAAAAAAACGAAAAAAAAAAAAAAAAAAAAAAAATAAACAGCTAATTTACAAATTGAGTGCCTATTTATACCAGCATTCACGAATATAACCTCATTTGGGCACAGATTGTAAAGAACACATTCAGTGGCCATTCAATCGCTCAACACAAATAAGGCGAAAAAACTATAATTTCATGAGATCATGGGTCTATTCAGTGATCAACAGTATATGCCAAATTATGTAGCACATGTAGGGCTGACATGGTGGCATTTTTTCTTTTGCAGCATAAGTAATTATTTCATATTGTTCATTTTCACTGATATTTAACCATTTTATATGTCTGCATTCCCGTCTACACAGTGGCGGTCCACTGAATTTGCAGTTCTATGGAAAAATATAGTATTCTATTAGTGATGAAAGGTACACGGAACTAGAACTTTGGAGACTGTGTGAGCTTGTAAAGAGAAAAAGAAAATGAACGACCTATGGGTCCTTGTCCTCAGGCAAACTTTTTAGTATTGTTCTGATGGTTCAGAGATCAAATTGACTTCATATTTGCCATACTTTGCTGCGCCTGTTCCTTGTTGGTGTTGTTTTTAAAATTAGCTTTTCGACAAAAACACCTTGAAAATATGGTGTTCTGATTTGCAGGGTTACATACCTGGGCAATAACTGTCGGGTGAGGAACTGCAATTTCATAAGCCTTACTTATGTTTTTTACAAGCCTGGCAAGGACAGGGCTAGCTTTTTTATTCTGAATGCACAGATAAAACGAATACTTACGCCATCCATTTTTAGTAGGTAGTCAATGAACAAAAATTTCGCCAGGGTTGACGATGCCACCATTGTAACACAAAATGGACTTATGCACTTGACCATGGGAATAGTTGCCAGGTACAGAAGCTTACCAAAAACTGCCACAGAGCCAAAGACTAAGAAAAAAATATAAACGAAAATATTTGTAATGTTTGTTACGTTTAATTTGTATTTCCATTGCACACATGCTGGTAGCCGTATATAGCAATCTTATACGACAAGTTTGACAAACCATCCTGTTATTCAAGTGACGATCATATCAGTGGCCTATGTGCCGTACGTTAAGCTATTTTTAAGTGATCCCCATTTGCTTCCAGAAGCTGTGCTAAAACGCTAAGCAAAAGTAGAAATCACATCTGCTGGTTCAACATATAGGAAGTAAAAATGCACAGTCAGACTTTGTGTCCTGTCCCGCATACTCAGATAGCCGAAGAATTCGATATAAAAAAAGTTTTGACAAGGGTTTTTTTGCATGACAGTGAATGACATTCTTATACTTCAAATTCTGATCATGTAAGAATGTACACTAAACTTTAAATATTCTATAGAAAATCCATGTACATTACTGTGTTTCACGGGCTTTTACAATTTGAAGAATGAATGATTAAACAATAAAGAAACGTCTTTATGCTAGAGTATCAAATAAAAAGAAATCTACATGATATTGGGAAACTTTTGACTTCAAACCATGCCATTCTTTACAAAATGTGACCGGTTTGTGGTAATAAGAGTTTTCCCTCCTATGGTGGAAATGACTGCATTGATTTTATGTTCAAAAGAATAGGTGCCTGTACTTTTTTCTTGTCTATCGAATTATTCTATTGGGCATAGACATTTTAACAAAATGCTTACCAAAGTACAACCACGTATTTAAAGTCTTTTTATATCGATCTTCCCAAAAAAATACTACAAGCCTAAGTAAATGTGTTACTAGTTAATGAGCACATTTGTGTTCCATGCCTTTCCGTTTTACAATTTATGGAAGTGGTGCAGAAATTTAACAGTTGCCTCCAGTTTTATTAGTCGTGATTAATGGATTTAGCATAGGGAGTAGCATAATACCCTACTGCCTCGTAAAATTAGCATCGCTTCTATGCCATAATACCACGGTAACGGTCCTTTTGGCGTTAATCAATATTGTGAATAGGCATGAGAACTTTTAGTGAAACATTATATATGTGCATATAATGCAGAACATCACTAATCTCTGCAATTTATAATGGGGAAAGCACTGGAATGGGCTTCATTAACTTGCAAACTAAGATTCCCAGCCTAATATGGTTATCCAGTTTGAATTTGAAAAAATACATCAAAGGCCTTATCGAATAGGCGTAAAATATGACAATGCTATTTATGTTTCAGGATGTATCAAATGTTTAAATTAAACAACAGAGCATTTCGTATGAAAGACCAATGACTGAGCAAGTTGTAATGTAAAAGTTCCTGAAAAGGCAAGCCTTAAAGTTAAAATTCAAAGATTGATAACTATTGTAATATGATATTAGCATATCTTATAAAGCTCCATATAACGGAAATCAAAATGGTATGTGTTTTGAGGAATAGTCGAAATGTGGACTACATGAAATGACTTCAAAACAGCTCCTATCTGGGTACAGATGCGTGGACAGCTGCCACTGTCATGATAGTGTGAGACCATTACCTGCCAATACCTTAGTGTTTAATTCTTCCCGACTCACAAAAGGTTCAAATATAGACAGGCCTATCACCATGGACATCCCAAGATATAACGTTAAAGCTAAAATACCCACCATGTGATATGTCATTCATAGAAAATCTAATAATGATAAGATGTTAGATTGGCAACAAGAAATAAGAACTGCTATGAAAAATTAAAGTGGAACACCGGTTTCAACAATCACAGAGAGACTGCACCTAAAATCCGAGCAATCAAGAACCATCCCTGCTCAAAATCCCTCAGTCACCAAAAGAGCAAAGTCAAAATCTGGAAGGATAATGTAGATACGCTAATAAATAAGTATAATGTTTATATCAGCCAATAAATATGAATGCAATATAAAATCAAACACCTTTCTCCTGACTGTAAACAAGTACCAACAAAATTAAGTGCTAGTTTAAATCAATTCGCTAGCAGCTGTCGACATATTTTGCCTTATGCAGGTATTATATATGATGTCAGTTGCTCTTGTTAGGTTTATACATTTATTAATTATTTCTATGAAACTTGAATTCCACCCGTGTTTTCAATCCAATAAAATTTCATTTGTTTCCAAAATCTAATCTCTTTTTGAATACTATTGCCTTAATCTCTTTTTGGATACTCTTGATTCACACGTTTTTGGAAAAAAAGGTGAATGCTAGGAGTCAAAGAAGGTAAAATTGGGGCAGACTGCAGAAAAATGCATAAAAGATTGACAAATAACAACCATAAGTTGGCCCAAGCAGATTATTATTATCCTTGCAAGGTTACTTTACCACGTATAATTCAAAATCATCTCAAGTGTCCTATAATTAAATCTTTCAAACTCTATTGATGTAAAAACGAATGTGGACAATCCACTTACTGGGTCCCAAATATGGAGAGCTGCATGGATAACCACGCCAAAACAAACCTAGTGTGTTTACATTGGATGTTTCAAAATTAAAAAAAGCGACTTTTAAGACACTAAATATGCTTTTTTGAATGACCACTTCACAGAAGTAATGCTACAAGTTTATTTCATACAAAAATAAAAAAAATAGCACAGAAGAAGTGAGTATGCGTCATTTTACAGCCATAAATACATAAGAATTGGCAACATTATCCTTCAACGCAAATGTCTTGGAACAATTTTTTGCTCAACCTATGCAATTTGTACCTAGCCTCACGAACAAACGAAATGCCATGTGGCATTCAAATCAGTGGACATCAAAAGAACAATACCATATCCAGGAACGAATCCCCAGAATATTTTTTTCTGACTACTCCTTCCGTGACGTTCGGAACAATCTTTAGAAAGAAAATGAACAACCCAATAGGACCTACATACTTTTAAAAAAATTATCATTTGTGCTATTTCAGCATTTACCATTGAATTCAATCCTGGACATAAATATATATTTTCAATTTCTTCTGATTTCAACATGAAAAAAAAATTGTGCGATTTCTGCGCGAAAAAAAGTGAACATCCCACGAAGTCAGAAAATGTTCAATAAAATCTCCAAACCTGAGGGAAAAATAGAAACAGATCTACGGATATGTAGTAATCAGAGAATATATACGTTTAGTGTGCTAGTAAAAAAACAAACAAACAAATAAAAAAACCCGGGAAATATTGATCTAAAGTTGCCAGTGTCATTGCACAGTAGCTTCACATCCTCCACCTTAAACATATGTCGGCACCCTGGATGCGTTCCAAACTTGTGATATAAAGGTCGGAAGATCAAATACACTGAAGTGATAAGGTGTGAAATCAGCGAATTGGTGAAAAGAAAGACCATGATGTATGTATATATAACTTTTGTAGGCATGTTTTAATTAGATTATGCAGGTTGCTGTTGTGTGTTGTCACCTGGCTTGGCGTCGCTGTAGGTCGGTTGATCACACTTTGTTTTTCGCTGAACAGTGCTAGGGCCAAGATGGTAAATCAAAGATAGGGCATGCCTTCCACAATTGCTATTTATTGAAAATACTTTTATGTGTGCTTTTTAACTCGTTTCATATATTATCAAACCTTGGGGAATAGAAGCTTAATAGTCATAAATGAACAGAATCGGAATAAACTGGACGGATTTGCCATCGCTTCATCATCTGATTATCAATCAGGAACAACAAAATTAGAAGGGTCCCGTATACTTCCCACAGCAGACACTTCCGTCAGGACGAACACATTTGCATATTCTCATTATTGTCTGTTGCAATTCAGTACAAATGACCACCAGAGATTTAGATGAATCATATTACAGTTAATAAGGGCGTGTACCTTCAATGGTTTTGACTTTGTGTTATTAACTTCAAATGGAAGAGGCTTACATAAGGCTATGTGATCCACGGAGGAAGAGACTCGCTCCTTCCTGCATGTCTTGACAAACAAGTTAATAGGAAAAAAGAAATAATACCCACAGCAGTTCCGTTTATTTGGCTATGTATTAACTGAGCACACGTACAATTGCCAGTTGTGACCTGCCCTATCTACATGTTGCAGAAAAGCGTAACCCATTTATTTTAAATTTCAACCCAAACATGAGAGCAAAGTTAATTATAGCAGCAGGCAGAGATTCAAGAATTATCAAAACATCAACTTCCATCTTCCAATTCCAAAGTGAAGGAATAATTTTCACTCCTGGCAGGCAGTTACCGATAGAAGGCGACCAGTGAATTTAAACCTGTCCTCTGAATATTTGAAATATTTTTCACTAACTGCACAAAGGGATATAGATTCAATAGACGTAACATTGCCAGTTGCGATCTCTCCCATTTGTGAAAACAGAGAAACACTTAGAAATAAACTGCTAATTCAAACAGAAAAATCTTCATTTTTGTGCTAACGATTCTAATTAGACAATCATCTAACTTTGGATCGAAAAAACACCTGCATTTTCTGTCCATTAAAATGTGCCGTTGATCTAGGATCGCTTAACAGTTTATGGGTAACCCGAGAGAAATAAATTGGTAGACTTGCTAATTTTTTTTCTAGTTCTGAAGCCTCTCATGTTAGAAATTGATCTCTAAGGAAATTTGAGTGAGAGATGCTCTTTAGCGCACCATAGTGCTGAACAAAAATTGGCACTTTGATAATGGACAACATGGCAAACATGTTTGACTATCTTCTGTATATATTTTTCCTCTAAACACACCGTTGTCACCCTTAATTAATACAGTTCAGCATTATGAAGGGCTCTGTTGGTTCAAAGCACAGTCAATATATAGACCTGTATAAAGGAACAAATTTTTATTCCCTTCAAGCTCTGCTGACCATTGGTTGTACAGATGCCGCCGGTCCCTTTGCAAACAACTGCTTGGCAACATGATAGAATCTGCAATTTTTAGTGAGCCTGTATATGCTATAAGGATGGAAATCTAGGTTTATTTTGTTATTGATGGCCCCATTCTGTGGGTTATTCAAGACAGCCAAAAAGTTAAAAAACGTCTGCTGTGTTTGATTTCCAAAATATCAGTGTGAAATTTGGTGGAATAATCTGAAGCCTAATACATCAAAGAAGACAAATAGTATTCCGCCATCTGTATGTGAACAGAGAATGTAAGTTAAGATGTAGTGCGGGGTATGAAGTTCACTTTCATTAGCTGTAAATGACATTTTTTGCTTAATGTAAGATAAAATGTACCATATGTTAAAGTTTAACAGAACTAAATATTTGTAACCTTGACCATCTTTGTCAAGGTCACTATGAAAACAAAAACTATATATATATATATATTTCATTTTTGGTGATGGTCAGTACATCTGGACTTGTGGACATTTATTCATATACCATTACCGGGATATTACGGGGATAAAAGTCTTGTGGAGTCATGCTGGACCAACTGGGGGTATAAATTGGAACTATTATCAAATATGATGGACAATGGCCCTGTCATCAGTAGTACCTTGCTCCCACTTCGAGGGGTAACAGCACCTGTCTGCCTGGCACATTAGTATTTTAAATTGCCCCTATCATGAGACATAATTTCATGCTGAGATATCTGAATTTTGCTAGATGTATGGTGTGTGATACTGTGTGTTGGAAAGACTACATTTCCTGAAGGATTACATGTTCTCACGACCCTGTTCTGATCATTCATATTTTTTACCCGTACCGATAGCACGCTGCATGTAATGCCCTAAACGGGTTGAAATATATATTTCTTTCTATGAAATTGAATGGCGCCTTTTCCAAGTGTATTCTGCACCTTTCTAATTGTGATTATTTCACTTTAATCATAAAGAACTATGATGTGCATTATTTTTTAATGTGTTGGCGTAAGAAGAGCCTGTTTACATACAGGGGGTTGACAATTTACATGTCTGGTATTTTAGCGCAAAATTTCTACGTAAAGGATTTTCGAGATGTGCAGCATCACAGGCAATATCCAGGTAAAAATGTATTGATATCTTTGGTGTCACGGTGGTCAAGTCGGCAGAGAAAAAAGCCCTCATAGGTTGCGTAACTTGTATCCCACAGAACATTTTTCGCCATGATGTCTGGGTTTCTCTGGCCACTATACACAGTGATCAAATTAGTGATTAAGTACTGCAACATTCATTTACAATATAGTGCAGAAGTCTCTTATATTCGCAAATTAGGGATGGTATAAACATTAAAAGTTATGAAATTTGCTACCTTGAAATCATATTTATCCGTTTGTTTCCTACAAGTCAGATTAATATCATATCCCGCATAAATCACTGAATTTAAATTTTTTTCTTATTAACATACATGTAATTTGAGCTGATAAAAATGATATTTATTTATTTCTTATCTTTACCTCTGTGCTATTTTTCATATTTGTATCATCGCACAAGTAGTGTAGCACTTCATGTTTTATGTACGTACGGCAATGGGCTATATTGAGAACAAAATAGAAAGTCTATCGGTTGGCTTTTATGGTGTTTTTTGGCTTTTTCTCTGGATCCAGTACATATCTTTATAAAATACCCCTTCCCTTGCAGGTCTCAAATTGAGCAATTACCTGCCATTGCTCCAGAATACTTACATATAAACTACTGGATTACAGCTAAGTTCACCTGTCACTCCAGATGTGGCCGAACTCAGGTTATACCTTAAATGATTCTACAAAACGTAGTCGGAGTTTGGTCCTGAGAGATAGCTTTACACTTGTCCTCATGTTATTACCATATAGCCCATCTAACGTGTACAGTGTCTAAACTTCACATGCATGTGCTGTAGCCCTAATAGGTAGCATAAGTAAGTCCATTGTGTGAATGTTATATCCACATTTCCCTTAATAAGACATAAGTTCATTTTCAAATGTTTTGCATCGAAGTATGAAACCCACAGGGTACACTGCTCGTTGTTCAGACTCAAAATTGGTCAGACGAGTAAAAATGTTTTTGTTTTTGCCTGTAGGACAGTGATGGTGACCATTAAGCTACGAGACGTGTAACTGCCTCTAGCATTATCAGTGCATGCCGTGAAGGCCAAGTTATACTTGGAAGCAAGGACGCAATCCTGACCTGTAAAGTCTACCCCTCAACTAGTTATTATTATTTGCTGTGTTTCTATTTATGTGATTCTGAATGTCACTTGTCGTACATTTATCTGCGCCAACATACCTAAATAATCCATTGTCCCGTCAAAAGTTTAAATATATATATATATATATATATATATATATATATATATATATATATATATATATATATATATATATATGTAGTCGTTACAACATGTGGTTCCAGATTGATTTACTTCAATAATACATGGTCAACAGAAATGCAGTTGTGTTATATGATTATATTTCCCTTGCACCAAGAACCGAACAAAGCAGCTATGGAAAATCAATTGGTATTTATCCAAATAAATGCACTCTGAGTTAGCAAAATTTGTTAAGAGAAAGATTCGTTTGCCCGACTTACAGTATGCAGCACAGAAGAGGTAAAGGTTAGCCATTGAACCTGTCCTTGTTGCTTCAGACAGTTTGATCCAATTGACACAACGCGTAAAAAGCATATACATGGTGGCCAGAACATACACACTTGTGTAGAATATCTAAAATAAAGGACAGTAATCCAGAATTATACACACAGGAACAATAGTGTCTCATTTGTGTAGTTCGTAATCCCAAAATAGAACAATCCAATCCAGTCTTTAATTGTTCCATAGCCGATCCAGTCGTTGTCTATGTCGTTTTTATTCTAACATTGAATAAGAGTGGGGTTTGAAATAAACTGCCATTTGTTATTTGAAAATGTAAAGGTTAATTCGGAATTACTTAGGCTACGTTTCAATTTTGTTTTAACTGACACAAAGGTAGGCGTAAAAGAAAAGTGAACAGAGCTAATTAACACAGCAGAATGTTTTCGTTGGTCAAGTTTCCAACAAAAAGGTCCATGCCCATCTGCTTTAATTTTCAACTGAGAGACATGGTTGCTTCCTTGAAGGCATCAAAACGATATTTCCGACATTAGTTTGCAATGAAAAAAACTGCTATGATGCCTCGTATTAACTCATTAAATAAAAACCCGTGTGTGTGTGTGTGTGTGTGTGTGTGTGTGTGTGTGTTCATTTTTTCAATCGAGCACAGCCAACTATGGGAACTGGCAATGTTGTCTGGTGAGAGAGGTGCCCTTGCGAATCACTTCAGGGTCTCTTCTAATAAACAATGAGCAATTGTATTCATAAAAAAAGCATGTTGCAGTTATCCACTAGCAAATGCTCACCTAACTGTATGAAAAAAAGTTTCTTGATTTTCTGTAATTTAAGTTGTTGAGTGTCCCACTGTTGTACCATTGAAAGTGGTGATTGGTTCCCTAACACAGACTTGTTGGATTGCTTTCATCCTAATATGCCTAGCAGAGCTAAGAAAATATAAATAACAAATCGCTGATACATGTAGTTGTCGTTGCAGTATTAAAGGCCATATCCATCAGTCACTTTCATTTTCTTGTGGTATTCCACGCTGGAAAGGTTGAAACGAGTGTTTTCGATATATTTCAGACTATAATTGTATTTGTGTGTTTTTGTCCACAACTACATGTACGTCCTGCTTGTCGTTACCCTGGTCTGCATTCCAAACTATTTATGCCCCATAAGCTAACCTGTCACTGTGTAGCTTATATACATAAGGAAGTACTATTTTCCATTTTGCACACGTTTTTTGTGATAACTCAGAGTTTTAACACTGTCATAATTTATTAATCGTTATTTATTAATGCAATGAAATGAAAATCTAGAGATGCAAGACATTGCGTCAGTAGCAATGCTACCAGTGGATGCGCATGAAAGAACGTACCTCTACAATGAGAAAGAGTGACTCAGTCTGATATACACGTTCTGCTATATTTAGGCCAATCCATGCCAGAAACACCGAGGTACCATAGAGAACACTGACTATCCTGGTGTACCTTCTGTACGGTTGGTGACAGAAAACAAAATAAGAAAAAGTTAGTACATGTGAAAGGTACATGGTAAAAAAACATAGTACATGTGAAAGGTACATGGTTAAAGACTATTCAAAGGGTCGGCATTCATTTGCGTTCAGCAGGAAAAGTTCACAAACACACCGGTAGAAAAAAGTTATACTTTATCAGTAGTTGTTTTAATTACTCTGTATGATCGGCTGTAATGCATGTGACTTTTACAATTATGTACAGACTCGGCGCACATATATAATACTATGTTAATGATCACTGACTCACAGTGCCGCACATATATATAAAGATTTTTTTTTTCATGTTTTTTTTTTTTTTTTTTTTTTTTTTTTTTTGTTTTTTTGTTTTTTTGTTTTTTGTTTTTTTGCACAAAAATCTTTTATCATGCTGAATTTTACTGCATCGAAAATACACGTTGCAAAAAAATATGAAGCTGCTTCAACAAATCTGTGTGTCGCGCATGTGCTCCAATTTTTAAAAAAATACTTATATGTAGTTGGTGAAATGTATTGTACAGTTATCACAAGAGATTTTTATGGGATCGTCGTGGCCTAGTGGCTACATGTGTCCGCTTCATGAGCGGGGGGTCTGGGTTCAATCCCGGTCCAATCGAAGAGACTTGTCTCTGGCTCTCAATTACACCGGTGGTCCATGACTGGAGTATCAAAGGCCATGGTGTGTGTTGACTTTTCTATGGAAAATGCATAGAGAAGACCCCTTGCTGTTTTCTGTCTGTGGAGAGAGGACCCCACTGGAAATACGTCAAATCGACTTTCATGGGTTATCCCTGCATCCTAGGAGCTAAATAACATACATACATACATACACACATACATACATACATACATACATACATACATACACACCTAATTTGCAAAGTTGTAAATAAATGTATTGATTAAATACTTGTATATTTTATACAGTGTACAACAAAATGTAGGCATAAAGTTGATACCATGATCAGCAAATATATGGCCTTAACTTTAATACAAGTGCAATTATTGATAAATTGATCCCAGGAAGCACAAAATACAATGCTTTTATTTGGGGAGCACCTCCCTATATCCTCCTCCCATATATGTACATACCCGACTTTCTCTGTGTAGTATCTATTCTAAACTCTAAACATTATCATACGCAAATGGTTTAGTACAATGTCTAAATGTAGCTTTCTTGTTGCATTAAATCAAAGTATACTATACAATCAATGGCACAGAGAAGTATTTGCCCTTCACAGAATTGGTTATATTTGTTTCACACACCCACGAGTAAAGACAATTAGGGTATTTCAGGAAACACTTGTGCATGTGCAATATTGATTGTGTTGGCTGGACAAGATAGCTGTTTTGCGAAAACGTAGGTGTATATGAGTATAAAAGCAAACGCTTCCCACATATTCTACACTCCCAAGATATAAAGTACATATCTTAATATAATATTTCTGTAGCACTCCGCGTATGCACCGCGGTCCTGTGTAACACATGTGGCCTACGAAAAAGGAAAGGAAAGAAAAGAAAAATAGATGAGATGATGGAGGAAACCATGGTTATCCCAATCAGCTCGTGCTGCCATGTTTTCCAGGGCAAAGCCAAGGTAAAGGGTCCAGGACACACTCTCTCACAGCTGTGGTGGGCCCCTGGCCCTGGATATATCCACCAACACTCATCGCTTGTGTACCCCCCCCCCCTCCCCATAAAACGATAGAAAAGCCTTCCCTCATACACCCTATCCCCGCCTCTAAGGCTCAGGCATTTGGGGGACCCCATTGGAGCCCTCATAAGGGCTACCACCATTCCCTCTCCTCCCTGCACTCTGGAATTCTAATTCACCCTGTTTCTATTAAGCCCTATCAATTCATTTTTTTTTCTCCCAGCACCCTACCAGGTAGTCCTGTACACTTTTAGTGCCTTTCCTGCCTCCCAGAAAAGCACCCTTCAAACCTAAAACCCAATCTTACACGTTCCGCTTCTTCTAAACACTGAACCTCTCTTAGACCCTTGTTAATATAGTCGTCTCTGTGCCACTTTCTGAAAAAAAAAATCTTCTCTTATCTCTCTATGTGCATCACACCACAACAGCCAATGATCCACTGTCTCATCTGCCTGTTGTCTACATACCTTACATTTACCATTACTACCTGTTGTCCACTTCTGTTTTTTTCTTTTCTAGATTGATCACTCCTGTCCTACTTTGAAAAAGAAGCCTGGATCCCTTCCCTCCTTCCCACCACGCACTTTTCTTTGGCTTTTCTAGTACCTTGTACGCTTTTAATGTACTCTTTTCCCTGACTCCTCTTTTCCAGTCTTCCTTACAGGCCTCCGTAACAGTCCCACCTGTGTACACTTTCCAGTCATCAACCCCATCATATCCTTTCAATTTATATCTATCTTCTAACTTATTTATATCTTTGACCCATTTGTTCCTTGACTACTTCATTGTAAACTTTCCTACACCACCTGTCTTCATTTACTGCTTGTAAATACCCCCAGTACTTAAGCTTTACTTTAGCAATTGCGTCTGGGTTTTTATACCATCCTAACTTTCCTAGGACTGCTTCTGTTGCTGCACATGGTGGTGTTCCCAGTATCTATTTCCCCATCTCATTCTGTGCTTTTTTCATTCCCTGGACATCTCTTTCACTTATTGCAACGACATCTAAGCCATATATCACCCCTGTTATTGCAACTCTATCCCATAATACCCTTGCTGTGTATGAACTGTTGAAACTGTTCAGTGCATTAACTTTAGTCATTCCTTTTGTACGGTTCACTTTCTGTTTAATCTTCTCCACCAGATACCTGAACATGCCTTTACCTCTTGTTTTTATTTTAACGCCTGGGTATGCATACTTATCAACCTCCCCAATTTCAATTAACTGTTCCCTACCTTCTGGAATTTGGAACTGCCCAATTCTCAATATTTCCCCATCTAGTTTCTCCCAAAGAGTCATCACTTTACTCTCATCTTTACTTAATTCTAACCTCTATTTATTCCCGTATTCCCCTGCTATGTTCAGATCTTCTTATATCAGGTATTTGTGACTATACGATTTTTTGTAAAGACAGGATGTTCACTGTTGTGAGTGTGTAGTTACAAACAATACTTAAAATATATTGTGTCTGTGCTTGCAACGCTGTATAAAAAGGCACTAGACAGATCATGATGAAGCATGGTGCACCTGTGTTAGTGACTGAACACAGAGGTAAACTCAATGCCCATTGACAAGTATGCAAGGTATCTTAGTTGAAAAAGTAAGAACAAACTTCCTGGAGATTACTCTGGCCCATAGATCACATTTACATCGGCATTTCCTGGAATAGTAACCGACATGGCAATGCTTGAAACACATATATCGGTTTTTTATCAACACATATTTATAAGTCGCAAAAAAGAAATCAACTAGGCAATGAATCACACCCATTATTTTCAGAGTTACAAGGAGCACACCACGAATCAGGCAAAGAGATTATAAAATTTAGCAGCTAAACAAGCATCTGCTTGAGTCAAATACAGGTGTTGCGTGAAGGCATCAAGTGGATTATATGCGCGTTATAAAGCTGTATAAAATCTTTAAATCATATGCTTCTAGATGTATAGACACACTGTAGCCAACGATTGACTGCAACACAGCGTTTGAGGTGATTACATGTTATTATGAATGGATAGATGAAGCGAGGCTGAAAACGCACAACTTACAGAGTATTGTGTGCCGCAGCAAGATGTGTACCTGTAAGGCTGTCATCTGGTGAAGAATAACCATTATTCCTGATGATCCTTGACCAATTCATCTCAAATTAATGCATAAATATATGTTCAAATGGTGTAATAGTTGTAAAGAGCTTTTTGGATATGTTGTCTTTCCTGTCCTTGCAAGGATGCATTTTTCTTAGTAATGCTATACCGAAATTTCACACTGCTAACTTGACAGCCTGAGCTTTGCTACCTAGTCAGGTGATATTGTCACATGAGACTTATAAGGAAATTGATAGCTTTGTGTAAATATCTTGTGACTATAGTTGATTTACTTTCATTTACATGGATATCAATCTGGAAGCAGGCCAAATCTATACTAACCTCGTTCACAATCTAGTTGCTTCCTTACTTGGTTCGTAGCCGTTTGAGCATTTTTAATGCGTTATAAATTTAAACACAACGAAAATGTCTATAGTTTGTCACTTGGTGAGAATCTAATGCTGACAAATAAAAAGCAGCTTATCTGACTTCTAACGGCTTGCATGTCTTATGTTTGAAGTGCAGGATCCAGGAATCTGGAAAAGAAGACACACGTTGAAGGTTTTAATACTAATGAGCTGCCAGGACAAGGTTGATGGAAACATTAAAGGTACAAATATTTGTTAGCAGGAAATTGAAATTGAATCAATGTGCAAGTGACATTTCCTGATATCACGCAGGTTGATATTCACTGCAACTGCTAGTGAGTAATATTGCAAGCTTTTATTGCTGCCGTGGTCTTTTGATGAATGTGCAAGAAACAAAAGCAACATCCTTGGTTCCTTTCAAGGTGCTAAGAAAGAACAGGGTCGCATTGCAACAGTCACTAAAAACGTATGTACAAGTATACCTTCAAACTGAAGAAAACTAAACTCGTGTTATATATGTTGATAGAGATAAATGTCACTTAAGGTAGCGATCTGGTGAATTACGTAAGCCAACCGTTTTTATTCATCCATTTTCTACTTTATTTATTAGTGTACTTTAAACCTTTGTCAAGTTTTGTTTCATTTTACATATTTTTGTGAATGTTAAAGTCGCTGTTTTTCGAACGTTGTCTCCGCAAAATAAAATGTAAACAGATCTGCCATTCAATGTGCTGGGTTCGTTCGGTCACGTGACTTGTGACTTGTCCATTGTGGTTCATATCAAACGAGATCAGAAGTCATTGCCATAGACACCCCCCATGTCTTGATTGGTTTGCCCACTTTGAAAGCGTGCGGGTCGTCTGAAAGGAAAAAACAAGTAGACAAATGGACAAAGATCGCCGGAAACGAAACATTGACAAGGGCTTATACTACCGGACATAGCCTGGAGATATTTCAACTCTTAGCCCTTGAACAGCTGTGCCGTCCACGTCCACCTGCAGCATAATGTCCACAGAGAGAGAGAGAGAGAGAGAGAGAGAGAGAGAGAGAGAGAAAGAGAGAGAGAGAGAGAGAGAGAGAGAGAGAGAGAGAGAGAGAGAGAGAGAGAGAGATCCTTGCCTTCATGGTTGAGAGATTATAAAACTGATAAATTATTCCTGTACTTCGAGTAAGAATGAAGTAATCTGATTGTGAATCAGCCGTGTGACATTCCATGTGGCACCACGAGTATCGTTGACGACGGGTGACAATTTCCGAGCTGGATTTGGGCAACAGACCGAATGTCATTCCGAGGAAGCCATTGTCAACCGAAAATGCCCGATAATGAACCACCCAGGTCAACATTTTATATACTTTAAAATACGCCAGCCTGTGGGAAATTTGTTGTATAAAACTTTATTCTTTTGATGTGAGCAATCGTTAGAACTGGATTGCCAAATCATTAATTCAACTTTCTGATGGTGTTATGAGTGGCACCAAGAAAGCGCATGTTTTACATGCATGCTTTCATATCAGCTGTGACCTGTACCTGTTATTTATATAATAAGTTCACTCAAGTGCTTGTACGCTTGCTTAGCGAATATCTACTTCCGTGAAGCTGTCATTATGGCGCTTTATTTCCAGGAAGGGAGCGGGGGTGTTTAAAAGTGTTGAGACCTCCACGATTCCACTCAATCTCGTCAATATCGTTCAAATATTAAAGATGCCACAGTGGTCACAGGATTTTCACATTTTTACCTATTTATTACACAATGGTCTAGCTGGCGCCATCAATTTCGAACTCGACCTAGACCTTTATGCACTTGGTTAGTCGTAAAAATTATACGGCGCCATTTTTTTTTAAACTGTGGACTGTCATGCTTACTAGCAAAACCTTACGTACCGATGGACGGAACTAAACATCGGAGGCAGCTTTACATGTATTGCGATAAATGAAACTTGGTTTTCACCATCACTTTTTGTGATAACCACGTGAAATGTCGGTTGCGCTATGACCCCTTAAACTAGTTTGAGGCAAACGTTAGGGCTAAGTGCAATAGATCATGACTTATATTTCTGCGGAATCTCTAAACCACCATTTCCCATATGATCAGCAAATACTTTGTAGATATTTTACGCATTTATGCAGATTAAAGACATGTATCTGGACAGAGTGAGAAAAATACACATAAATTTGGTACTGATGCTTTCACTGGGGTAGACGAAGCACCATTATATAATGCCACATACAAAAACAACTCTTTAAACGTACCTGTATAATGGCAAGGAGTGTGTTAGACTGATATACGCATCGCGCTATTTGTTGGGGCATACAGACCAGACACAAGATAACTCCATAGACAACACTGTCAATACTGGTGTACCTTCTAGAGATGATGACAAAATAGGAAATATAAATTGGTACAAGTAACGATTTCAATGGGAACTTTGGGGCGAAAGCAATTAATCAAACATCATACATTAACGCTCTGTACGTGAGTCAAACGAAAGCATTGGTAAACAAGAGGTCATACTTCATTATCGGTTTTTCTTTGTCTAAAATTTTAACAGTTTAATGCATTTGACAGTCAAAATTTTGTTTAAAATAATTTCACATGTATACTTATGTGGATAATGTTATTAAATGAACGTACCTCTCCAATAAAAACTAGTGTTTGTTCTTTTTTCATGATAAACCTGTTATCAATGTACATGGTAATTCCATCAAAACTTCACGTTACTTATAATAAAAAAAATATGAAGCTACCTCCACATAGATGTGAATATGCATGCATGCAAAATGAACCTCATTGCTGTTAAATTTTAGCTTGTAGTTTCATAATAAGTTTTAAATGGTGCAGACCGTTTTCTGTCTTTTTATAAGTCTTCGTTTAGATTGTAACTGGAGGCATGGGTGAATTTAGTGGTAAATTTATTGTTAAAAGGTGCGGCAAAAGTTGGGATGAATGGCAAGATTTGAACACTTTTAGACTGCCCCCTTAGTTACACAAATAACTTGAACACAAATACAACTGTGCCCAATTGTTCCCAATAGGCACAAAATACTGTGGTGATGGAGCCCTGGCTACAGGGCAATCCACCAGAACATAATTATGTTTGGACAGTGTCATCCTTCAGTTTAAAAAAAATCGCATTCGGAAGTCCTCTGGTTGTGTTTATTATACGCTATAAAGGGAAACACAAACAGATGACTTAACACAAGAAAATAAAGTTTTTTTTTAGCTCTTATGCATCGCGGTCTGTTTATATGATTATTGTTCAAGGAAGCACTCGTGCATCATGATTGACATAGTCAGTTATCTATGATAGTTTTACGCCCAAAAGTAATGACGAATTATGATATTTAAGGAAACTGTATATTTGCACATGTACAAGAAGGAAGTCAACAAGTCATTGCATTTTGTTGCGCGCGCACACACACACACACACACACACACACGCACATACACACACACACACATATATATATATGTATATATATATATATGTGTGTGTGTGTGTGAGGGAGAGAGAGGGAGAGAGAGAGACAGAGAGAGAGTGAGAGAGAGAGAGAGAGAGAGAGAGAGAGAGAGAGAGAGACAGAGAGAGTCAAGTAGAAAGGAAAGGCCTATGGAGTTTAATAACAATGATATTTTTCGTCATGAATAAAGTGATTGTGCTGTATCACAGGCTTTATCCAAATAAAGAAATTAAAAATAAATCCATGTTGATACACCGAGGACCCTCTAGCTTGTCAAACACTTTTTTTTTTTTTTTAATTTGCCGTCCTATTATAATTCAAGAGCCAAGAACCAAGATTGTGTATGAAAACTTCCATGGAAGAGAGGTTTCAAGTATTGTTTTGCCTTTATGTAACAAATAATAATACTGGCTTAACTGATTAAGCACCATTTTCGAATCTACAAAACATAGACTCCTCTACTGATCACACACAATAATGCCGTTTGTGTAAGCATCAGTTTGAGGTACCTATGTCAGTAATGATCACGACCCACATGAAATACAAGACATTTACAGAGACATCATTCAAAGGTCCCTGACCCTCAGGTGATCAGTGAGCCGGAGACCAACACTACAGCTTATTAAATTTCAAGGTGTTTTGGCTGCCTAGTGTCAGCAAGGTCTTACTCTTAGAACAACAATTGAATATTTTGAACGACCATTTGACGTAACAGCAAGTGCTCAGCGACCAGCAATTGTAGGCATAGTGGGCAAAAAGTGCATTTCCGTCGTAAAAGGTGAAACACAGTTTTGGAATGGTAACGAAGCATGTGAAAAGGAGAGAACGAACGGCCCCCAATGAGCACAGCACAGGGATAAAAAATTTGCTTCATACATAAACTGGTACTCAAATTGATCAAACTTTTTAAAAGTCAACTGATTAACTACTGCATGGAGATTGAATTTGTGTACACCGACAATCAATGAGAAAGTAGAAATTAGATTGCGAGAACGGCAGTCAAGAGTGCAACACAGAGATCAAAAGCGGCAGCACAGAGTGAGATATGAGATATCAAAAAAAAAAAAAAAAAAAAAAAATGCAAAACAAAAAAGTTTATTTGAAAGTGATGTACATCCACTGGTATTGCAGGATGTGATCTTAAAATTAGCTATTGAAATATTTTTCAGAAACCTTTTGACTTGTGGTACAAAGTGCAAGACATTTTTATGACGTATTCCCACTGATCACTTTTGTTAGTCACCTGATTAGCCCTTGTATGACAAATGAACTAATTTACTTGTAATTTTCTTCCAAATTGTTGTAAGGCAAAATGTAACAAAGTGTTAACTTTTAACGCCCACTTTAGATATAGCAAATATATGCATAAATGTGTAATGATTTCCTCATTTATAATAGGTTACTGCAAATGTTAAGATTCGGGTGTGGACCTTTTCATACGGGTATGTCCAAAAGTAAAAAGGGTATGTGTTTTCCTGTAAGCGGGGTTATAAATAGTAAGAATAATCAGATGCATTTAATGTTTTGTAGTGACTACTTCACTGTTGAAAAGCTTATTGGCACATGTTTGGGCAACCTGTGCTTGATTATGTCAACGGCGATGACGGAGGCTGCAAGTCTCCTGACTCAGTAATGGCCACTATAAGAAATGCACTCACGACAGGTCCCCGCACACACACGTGTGAATGGTTTACATGGCGCGTGAAAGAGGAACCTGGGGGAGATGAGCGTCAGCTTACCAGGTTTAACCCTCTATAAATTAAGTTGACAACTACTCCTACTACTACTACTACTACTACTACTACTACTACTACTACTACTACTACTACTACTACTACTACTACTACTACTACTACATGTTGATTATATATGTTACATAGAGATAAGATGTACTGTTGAGATAGCCCTGCTGGTGCACCTCATTCTCATGTAAAACATCATTTTTTGATTTTATTACATTTTCAGCTTACTAATGTTGCACACTGGACATGCTTATTCTATTATATTATGCTACTATACGCCAAAATAAATTGCATTCTATGATAATGTAACGTTTTCCAAGATCTATAAGAGTTTCCAGAGTATTACAAATTTCTACAGACTGATTATTACAAATAGAGTCGGTATTACAAACTGATGTATAATTAAAAAAAGCTGGCCGCATAGCATGTATTTACTTTTTTGTCTATAAAAAACAGGGAACCAAGAGTAATGAATTCATTTCAATATAACTTTGAGAACATAACCAAGCATTACTTAGAGCCATTTTAATCCAAATATGAGAAGGATCCATTCATAAAGAATTTGAGGGAACTGACATCATATTTGATCAAAGTTAACTCAACACTGATATGCTCATCATTTAAATCGAACTTTTATTGATTAAACAAATAAATTCAGACTGACGAATATAATAATTATTAAAAATCCGGTATAAAATGCAAGCGTGCAATGCATTTTACATTTGCAAAATTGAATAAAATATCAAATAATTAATGGCGGTTGCCCATACATGGTTAGGAAATTATACAGGGTTATTAGTATTTGATATTACATGATTGCAAGTACTTACACTCGAGTGTAAATGTCAACCTTAAGTTAAAATTAGAAATAAACAGCAACCTTTCACACTATATTTTAGCTTACAAAAAGCCATTTTTGATACATGTTGGCTATGCTGCCAAATAAATTTAAATTTTGATTTGATAATGAATGGATCTAAAATTAAACGTTCCTGAAAATTCATTCAAATTACCGTTTTGACTTTTTGGAAAGATAATGTTTAAAATGTGGGCTATATTACATGTATTCTAGAAAATTAAGTTTCATTTAAGTATAAGTGAACACGTGTAGCAAACATTCATTAGAATGTCCCAATATTGACAACTTTACCGACATTAATTGTTGCGATTGGGGATGACTATCACTTAAAATAAATGTAGTCAGGATGAATATTCGGGTTTTTTTTTTTTTTTTTTTTTTTTTTTTTTTTTGTTGTTGTTGTTGTTGTTTTTTTGTATTGTGATTTTTTCACATCACAATAAAAATATGACCACAAACAGGAAATGAGTCAGGTTGGATTAAATATCAAGGGACTCCAGTTCATTTCATATGGTTAAGCATTATTATTATATTGAAAAAAATAAATCGGGAAGCAGGCGAGACATATATTAGCTGGCCGTTGCCTATTTAATTCCCATTCTTACTCTCTAATCAGCTGTTTGGGAATTATCTTTCACATATGTACTTTAACCGTCTGAGAAATATACCATCTGGCGCATTTCATCAACTGCCAATAGGCATTTCTGTGATATAGTAATGACAGCTGAGCGGCAAAGCTTAGGCATGTGTTCGCTTGGCTTGCAATGATCCATTATTAGTGGTGCGTCCAGGATTGTGGAAAGGAATTAGATTTCTGAATAATAATTCAATATACATCAGTTGTTAGGAGAGAATTCATAAGAATATTATAGGTATAAAACATGGGGGTCCGGAATTGAAATAAAGTAGATTTACAGAAAATACCATCTCACCTGGTAGACATAAAGTCTCTACGAATACAAATTTTGAAGCGCACGCTTTTTCTTGCTGCTGTGATCTGTAGATTAAAGTGCAACAAACAACAACATTATAGTTCCTTTCACGGTAATGAGAATAGGCATGCCCGTTATAGAATGGTTCAATTCAATCACCAACATTACCATTTTACGGCAAGTTGCATATGTACTGACTGTGCTAGATGACGTTGTGAATAATGTGAGCAAGTAAATATATCCTTTTGACTACGTTTTTGCAAAACTGAACTTAAAAGAAGTGTCATTACAGGTACCAAAGCTAAAGGTGTATTCAAATAATTGGGAGATTCCGAGGATGTGGTTTGATGTGCACAATTAGAGTGGAGAAAAAAACTGCTTAAAGCCGAAGTAGCAATCATGATAAAAGGGAACAAAGCCCAAAATTTATTCTTCAAAGGAACGAAAATTCCATTGCGGAATTTGTGTTATGCTACAGTATTAAAACATGTGCTCTCCAAAAGTTGCCAAAGGCAAATAGATAAAAATTCAATATATGTATGTGTGCATGCATTCAGGATCCTTAAATAGTGGATAGGTTCCGGAAGCAGACATGTCAGAATACGTATATTGGAATAACAATATGTCAATAGGGAATAATGCTGTTTTTCAGATTCGTTTCAAACTTGCTATGGATGTACCTTGGGTGTATTACTAAAAATTTTGTGGAATTGGCCACGTTGTGGTAAATTTACATATCCATTTTGTTTTATAAAATCTTGCGGGAAAAGCTTTAAAAATATTTCAAACCCGCCTGCCTTATTGGTATAAAATTGCATAGGCACCCCCCCCCCCACCCCCCCATTTTGAACAGGTGTCCTTGAAATTTCTTTCTGGTTTTTACAAATTTTGTGATTTTTTTGAGTCCTCTTAGTATATATATATATATATATATATATATATATATATATATATATATATATATATATATATATATATATATATATATATATATATATATATATATATATATATATATATATATATACATACATACATATATATATATTCAACAAATACACTGATGAAAGGATATAACAAGATAAGATCGCCGATAGAGCAATAAAGATTGCACAGAAGTAAAATATCACAGTTCAAATTTAGATAATAACATATTATTGACAATTAAATAAAATATTGCTACAGTGAGTATGGGATCGGATGAGTAGGTTATCACTGTGTCTATCACGTCATGGATTTTTCAGAAGCTTTTCCTAGGGCTTCGAATATTTAGTTGGATATCGAGTCGTTAAAGTTTCTTGATGTAATGCGGTTTTGGCATGGCTTGCCAGCTTTATGCTAAAACTGTTCAGAGAAAATGCATTGACTGGGCCATTTATATTTTTCCTGTAACCAAATGTTCTGGTACTTTACGAAAATGTCTTCTAGCGGGGGTCATAACAATTCAGACAGAGAAAACTTGGATACCATTTTCCACATTAAAGGATATCAGGACAGGCTTTCACTGGAAAGAAGCCGTCACCTGCATTGACTCTTAGTATTTGCAAATGGGATACCGACAACAAATCCACAGAAAGGAATTAGTTTCTAAAAATGGCAAACTGTGAAAGCTGACAAAGACTAAGTCAGTTTTTGTCCCATATGGCAATACTTGCTGAGACATTTAATAGCGATTTTGAATAAAAATTTGTTTACTAATTAAGGTATATAGCATATGTTGTCATTCACACTTTCACACATGGCAAGAGGGTTAATCACATTTGTTTGCTCTCGAATTAGTTAACTTGCATTTTTTTTCTTATACTGACAACACAATGAATATTTTAATGGCCAAATATTAGACGCATATCTCCGAAAGTTATTGGGAATTGTACTTATTTAATTATTATTTTTAAATTAAGATAATTAAGATAAATCAGGCTGCTGAATTAGCCAACAATAGTTAAAATACAGTTATGTATGGTTCACTTTTTCACTTTCGCTGAGTCGTGTCTAATAAGGCGATCCTGTTCAACAATGTTTATTTGAAGATTTTATGTACAGCTTTTATCAGCCTGTAACATGCTTAACAAAAATTTATTTTGTAAAATTTGCCGTCACATTACCTTTTGCTTCTGTTGTTGAGACTTGGTGGATATGTTTATTATAAAAGGGCCAAACAATTTGTTTCATTATGTGGCACTCCTACGGATTCCTATTTTTTAACATTTTTATTATTTTGGGTACTTGTCGGTAAATTCGCCTTTGTTTATTGATTACTATGTAAGTCAGTGGGCTTTCTAATGCTCAATATAATGTATTTTCTCCCCCAAGTAGCCATATTCATTTTATTGTTCTCTTCCAATATTCACCACGTTCTCATCCCTTAAAAAGTATATACTTATGATAAATTTTTCTTTCAGCAAATATTAGAACTACTTCTAAATATCATATGCACTCAGGTAAAGCTCAACACAGATCTATTTAGTCGCAATTTTGACTTTGGAAAAAAAACTTGAGTCAGCTGAGCACAGGCTGGTCACACCGCCTTCAACTTTATGATTACTGTTTAAAATTTTGGACCACTCAAAATGACATGGATCCTGTTCAAATCTAGTAGTAAAGGTTCAAAAATCCGTCACAAACTCATTTACCTGGTAGCTCCACCAATATTACACCCTGATTTTGCACAAATGTTTCAAATGTATAGAATAAATATTATTCAACGATTTGACTTATCTCGCCCTCCCCTCCACCCCGGGTCTGTCAAAGTGGCGTTTTTGTTTAGGAATAAAAGCGCTGCAAGTGTTCATGTTTGGATTCACAAGATACAAAGAGAAAGATTCAGTAAAATATTCTACATATGACAGATATGAGCAGTAAGACATGAGTCTGAAAACTGAGCATACCAACAGTGCAAGGTGTATTTCGGTCTTCTCACTCTCCTGATCACAGAGCTTGTTGCCCTGTGAAAATAGTCCCTGGGGCTGCATAAGCCTTGTATAATGTCTCTTTTCGAAAAGCGCACTTTTCCAAAAAAAATATTTGCTCCTGGACAGTTTCGAAATCAATCCAAAGATGTCTTTGAAATGCACTATTTGTAACCCATCTTTATGTGTTGTAATCTTTTGCCATAACTAAATAATACAACTATTAACCTGACTATATTAATTTTCAACTCTCTCTAGCATATTCAGTATATATGCAGCATATAAAAGTAATTACGGTTATTTTCTGTTGAAACTTTTCAGTGCAAAGATTTTTGTACTTAAATGGGATATAAAAGGTGAGGTCAACATATTACACTAGACCTATGGGTGCATTGCACTAAAAGCATGTGAGGAAAGCTTTTAACCTGGACCTTTATATTCGATTTAATTACAGACGTGCAGGAACTTGAATGGAAATTTTTCTTCCTATCTAGTAGCCTCATTATAAGCAGAACAGTTTGTTGTAGGTAGGTTAGACTTGTAATTTTACTCTTATTGTCGGATTGACTTTTCTGAATGTAGGGCCGAATTTTATGACCTGTTTAGTTGCCGTTGGCACTGAGATAGTCAAGTACCAGGTCACTATTTGACCACATGTCAACTATGTTTATTCTATGTTTGAGAGTGTTTTATAATTTTTTGAGAGGAATAAAAAAAAAAATTATATCTTTGCGGATCACCTGACATAGACATGGTTGCAACTAAATTGTGAGGTAACATGCAGGAATGTAAAAGCCTTAACATATAGATAAAGTCAGAAGTGGTTGAGAGATGTTGGATAAAACATCACACCTGGGGGGAAATGACAACGACGAACGTAAACAACCATGGCACACCATATTGGCGTCGAAAGTAGGTCAAGGTCATATTTCTTGCAATGGATGCCTACCTAAACATACAATAAACAATTCTTACATGGCTGGAAAGGTGATATACTACTTTACTGCCATTCTGGATCGTGGATTGGTCACTCCTTATGTTTCCCACAAATGAGATTCCTTTGAAAGAGAAATTGTAACTCACTTTCATCAGCGTAATGCCCTCTACTCCTTTTTTTTTTTTTTTTTTTTTTTTTTTGATTCTTGGGGTAAAGTCTTGGTTTTACAGAAAATCAATGTTCTCTCAGTGGTCATTGCAAGGGTTGACCACTGCAGGGATTCATTATGTCTGAACATGTTATTATTTCCATTGCCTTGAAAGAGCCTTGAGGTCTTTTTTTCTGATTGACCTTGAGGCTGCGGAATTTGAATTAGAAAAGGAGTTCAAGCTTCAAAAGTGTTAGTCATAGTAATTTATCGTCTGCCAAATGGTACCGTCTCTATTTTGCTTCATGTTTAAGTTCCTCCCTATTGCTCTTTATACATTAAATATTTTTATCATTCATCTCCTAATGACAGATTTTTATATTTTAATTATCTTCCTAATGGGCCATTCTTTCCAGAGTCCCTGAAATTACTATACCAGAGTATAAATGCAAGCCATAGCAATGCTGATATTTTACTTTTCCTGTAAGATTCCGTTAGTGTATTACACACTAGGATATTGAGAAACAAGATGACAAACTTTAGATGGTATATTTCGTTTATTCTTAAAATTTCATAACCTAAACAGCAAACAAACTAAGAAACAAAATGAAACTGCAAAAATGGTTAATAAGGTTTTGACCGTTTCCAGGTTAGTTTTTCCCAATACATCATGTCTTTTCCAAAGCAAACGAGGAGGAGTTTTAAAATGTTTACAAGAACCTACAATTTCCTGGTGGTGCTCACATGACATTACAAGCCGAATAATTAGCAAGAGTGACGCTGGAACTGTTGTAGCCCATCACAGAAAAGACAACTATGCGCAGAATTCTTGAGAGATAACGCATTCCTGCAAGGACATTATAGACAGGAATATTGCGCAAAGTCTGTTTGCAATTACTGAAACATATATGTATATATTGGTGCACACGTTTTGAGATGCATCTTTCAAGATTCACCAGAAATGATGGATATCTTTCAATAGACGACAATCCTACTAGTAGTAGTCATCGCTGTGCGACAAATAACTCTCTGTAAGTTCTTACACTCCGTTATTTGAACATGCTTAAATCAGCATTGCGTACTGTCTTTGACTATAGGCTTAGTTTCAAGTGTGTCTACATACATGAAAGGTGCTTCCAAGACCAGCTGGAGATTTATGACCAGTGGTGTGAATCTGGAACATTTATCAACACTTTTTATTTGACTCTAAACATCATATCGTTAGCTACTAGTATTTTGTATGACTCCTTTCTCTCTCTCTCTCTCTCTCTCTCTCTCTCTCTCTCTCTCTCTCTCTCTCTCTCTCATCTCTCTCTCTCTCTCTCTCCTCTCTCTCTCTCTCTTCTCTCTCTCTCTCTCTCTCTCTCTCTCTCTCTCTCTCTCTCTCTCTCTCTCTCTGCAACTGCTTGGGTTGCAAATAATCCAGTTTCGATAGAATAGCCGAGTAAATGTATTTGACCAGTAACCATGTACACATAGAAAACTATCCCAAGACGTTTTTGATGTGAATTTCAAATACTGGGACAGAAAATTCTCCATTCAACAAAGTTCAATCTTATTTTGTTAGCTTCGGCACCCTGCATAAGTAATCAATGTGCACCAAGTGCACACTGTTTTCAACATATAACCCAGGTACTCATGCTTATCAGCACCATATTTCTACTGTATCCCCAGCAGGTTTACATACAAAGCCAATATTATCAAAGGTGTTCATAATAAAGAAATAGAAGCGACTACCTAAACATCCCAATATATCTATGATGTGGTAGAGTCATTGTGATACCAAAGATGAAAATACTTTCGATCATCAGATTTTTTTTAATGTGTGCTAAAATTTTTATTTATACTTGTATCAAAGTATAAATTAAATACAAAACACATGTGATCTAATTACACAATGAACATAACCTTTATAAAATGTTAAGAATCATTTTTTTTTTATTTCTTGACTTCAGTTATTTCAACACATTTATAGTCAAATTGAACTTTGAGGTTCCTTTGCCAACCTTACCCATAATGACATATACTTGCTGTGTACTCAGACGTGTTTCGCCTCTTTAGCCCAAACCCCTTTACAAAATTATACGAACTTTTACCAGAAGACGAAGGTAATGAAAGATTCGGAATATATCAGGGATGTGGTAATTTTTGACGAAGTTCTGAGATGTCTAACATTGAGACCATGTGTCAGCGAGCACTGTTGCTTTAATCTTGCACCTAGACTACTCTACACATATGACAGTTTTGTCTAATAGGTTGTATGGAAGGTCACAAATCCATTAAGATAAACTTACTGACAAATTCAGAACACATCTAATTACTCTTTGTGTTCCCAATACAGATTTAGCTATCTGAACGAATCACACTATCCATAAAATTGAATGCTCTTTACTTTGCTTTTTCACCTGAACCACTCTCTTCCAGTCCCTATGCAACGCCTTTGTTACAGGAAAGTGTCCTGCTTGATGCCTCCACCTTATCCACTCTTTCTTTTTCCTTGAGCACATTACTATATCATGTAGGTGTGCTGCAATGCGCATCATTGTGCTGCCACTTGATATCCCTACTGCATTCTTTGAAGGCTGTTCTGAACTATTTGAGCCCTGTGTGCACTTTGGGCCACTCCATTTGTTTTCACTATGGCTACTCTGCCATTGCTAGTACGTCAAATGGCGGTTAAAAATGTTTCAACTACTATTTCTTAACACCATGATGTGACTACTTGTCCAAATCACATTCACCTTGAATGAGCCACGCTCTAAAAATCTGGATACTGGTAATGTTAAGCCTAGGCACTTTTTTATTGATAGATTTTTAAGCCTGTGATGCAATTTTGAACCTGTGCTGCACCTTTTGTGCCTTGTCTCGCACTCTTGACTAATGTTCTTGCACTTTTTTCAGTGAAAGCACTTTTGCCCACTATCTTACGCTCTGCCCTGCCATCCACCACTACTGTTTGATTGTTGATACTCACAAATTCCCTTGACACAATGTACTAGGGAATCAGTAAGATTTCAAGTCCATGCTGCAATTTTTACTGTTATGCGCCGGTCTGGTACCGCTGTGCTGCTTTTTTCGCAGAACATGTTTAAAAATTGCTGTCTGCCTTGCATCAATCTTCAGTCAAATGGCTGTCCATGAGTATTTCAAAGCTATGATTTTGAGTAACATCATGCCAAAACTTCCATGTCTGAAATATTCCAGATTTCATAAACTATACTGTTGAGCCTCTGAATGGCTCTAGTTTTAAGACCCTGGATCTCTGAGTGATTGGTTTCTGCGTAAATGTCTTTCTGTGGACTTATGTGCACGATGATCATTACTGACATACATGATATTAACAATTGATTTACATAAGCAAAATTATTGTGTTTTGAATATAAATATATATATATATACTATATTATATATATATATATATATATATATTTGTAATCCATGCCTGACGATTAAAGCTTTATCACTAACACATCTGGTAGTAAATCGTGTGCTCGCTATGAACATTTGTAATATAGTTATTCTCAAACATATACTAGTTTAGGTCAATAACATAATTGAAATGTTATCTAACATTAACGTAAAACTCTCGCATCGCTTCTCCTTGACGTGCGGATTAATTTGTTTGGATCTTACTTCTTGGATTCATATAAAACTGGGAATTAGCTAAAATTAACGACTGTACAGTGTCCTTTGTATTTCCACATGGGCATGTTTTACTTGGATAGAGCGCCTCGTATATTCATGGTACTGTATCACTTTATCAATCAGAATCAATCATGCTTAGCAATACCAATAATATTTACTGTCAAATATCTATCTATCTATAAATCTATCTATCTATCTATCTATCTATCTATCTATCTATCTATCTATCTATCTATCTATCTATCTATCTATCTATCTATCTATCTATCTATCTCTCTCTCTATATATATACATATATATATATATCTGCGTGTGTGTCTGTGTGTCTGTGTCTGTGTGTGTTTGCGTGTGTGATTTTCCACTTGTATGAATACTGTTATGTGGAAAATCCTTATTTCCTTGTGTCACGACCAAACAAACATAGGACATTCTGTCAATAATAATACACGGGTACGTCCCTGAAGCATAAAATAACAATAACTGATCTTGAGCACAGAAAGTAAAACAATTTCTGTCAATTGAAAATACATGCTAATATCAATACTTACTGATTACAATTTATACTACCCAGTAATGACTGTGCATTCTGCGGTTTCAGGAAGATCCTGCCCGAACAGATGTATATCTTGGTGACCTTTAATGGAGCTATTACTTTCTTATTATCATATTGTGGGCTTTGTGGCATCGATTAGACAAATGTTGTACTTTTATTTAGGTCATGTATATTATGTGGTTAGTTTGGCATTCATTTACTCCTTAGTGTGGGCATTTGACTCTACATAGTGTCAACTTAAAAAATTAATACCCCTTGTCCAACCATTCTTTCGCCTAATTCATGTCTACAGTATTCGATTTTGTCAGTTTGATGTTATGTCACACCCCAAACTTCACCTTAAAACTTTCACTTGTACTGATGTTCGTGCTTTTCGTATAATTTCAATTTTTTGCTAATCGATGTAGGAGGTACACTAGGGTGTTCAGTGTTCTCTACGGCGGTTTCGTACTTATTGTCGGTATTGCCCTACATATAGTAGACTGTGCATATCAACCGGACTCACTTCGTCTTGCCATGGAGGTACGTTGATCCAACTGCTTCTACAAGTGGTATTGTATTCACACAATGGAATATACGTCAGTATATGTGTTAAAACATATTTATATGTACCGTGTTTATGCCCTGTATAGATGTATGTTAGAATGTGTGTAAGATCTTTGTCATGATTGGCAGATTATGTGTACAATGGTACATCAGAGGTTTTGCTGACTTTTAAGTTAAGACGTATGTAAATTGCATGACGGCCCTGGTGACATTCACGCCTGCTGTGCTAGTTTTATATATTGACAGATGGGTTCGTTAATACCACAGTGATATCAGGTAATAAAAAAAAAAAAAAAAAAAAAAACAGCAAAAAAAAACAGCAAAAAAAAAATTCACATGAATCATTTGATAGTAGCCTCCAGTTTATTGTGGTCTCCCCAGGCACCAGCCCATACGTTCATCGTTTGTAAACAGTTTCTACACACAGAGGTTTAGTGAATCGATAACAAAGACTTCTGAGAATTCAGCGTTTACAATGTAAAATGTGGTGGCAGAGTTCAGATCATTTTCAAACAGAAAATAAAGTGCTCAAAATATGTGGGCAGTAGCACTGCAACGTATCTAGCCTTCTATCCACTATGGTAATCACTAAATCAATTGAAGCGCAGTTGAATCCCCAGGTGAAAATGTAGGTGCCGTCAGCCGGGACTTCTTTGAACGGGGGTAGGTGGGGGACTTTGAACACTTGATATAAAAAAATCGATATCAAAAGGATTTCATATATAATATTTGCAGGTGTTTTAATATTTCAGGTTTTAGCGTAGGTCGTACAGAATTTTATTTATGGTATCTTCTTGCTGTTGCTCCAAAGGTCCTAGTGCCCCAACAAATTTAAGCATGAATACCGCTAGTAAGTGGATTTGCCATATCAGACGAACATTTGTCACCACAACAGTGACTATATACGTACACAAAGTATCTTCAAATACAAAATAGAAATTGACATCCAAATTCAGTGATTTTTTTTTTTTTTTTTTTTTCGTGACTTTATCACGAAAAAGATTGTTTTATATTGTGTTAGGCAAAAGTGATAATATTTTTCTGTTAGTGCCAGTGTAATTATGGGAATTACTTTGAATGTTCAAAGTAACCCCTTGGGCTAATCTGGGGCCACTTTGAACGTTCAATGTTGTACCAGAACCTGTTTCCTTAAGTGATATATCGCAGTATCAGTGTAATAAATATATATACTTATGTTCTTCTCTAAAATGGGATATATTCACCTTCTAGTTCATGTATGTGTGTTTTTGTTACAAGACTGCATGCATGTGTACAAAGACAATAAGGGGCCTGGCATTATATGTAGGGGTGGGGTGGTGCTGGGGGGAGTCGGGATATTAGGGAGGGGAGGGCACAAAATGTTGTCATCCCCCAAAAGGGGGGGGGGCACAAAATTTCACCATCTCCATGTTGGGAAAAGGGGTCATAAAAAGAAAGTTTAGAATACACCAAAATACACCATTTAAATACTAAAAATAATCAAAATTTTCATAAACTCATCAATACAGCCTTGTATAAACTAAAATTTTCACTTTTGGCCCGTAGAACATACTGGAAAAATGTTACTAAGTTTACTTATATTAACTAAAGAAATATCCAACTTAATGGAACTTTGTAATATATTCTAATTTAGCTGCAGTGTTGTGTTTCACGAGACATTCGCGGGGGTGGGGCTGGGACGCAAAATATCTAGACCACTTAAAGGGGGATCTATGGTTTCAAGCCGTGTTAAAACTGAGAGACGCCAAAGAGCCATGTATGCTCATCCCCAATATTCCACCCCCCCCCCCCCCCCGGAAAAAAACCATCCCCACAAGTCACTCATGCACCATCATAACTCTATAAACATCTTACACTGTCTATTTAAATTTCATTTTAAGGAGAGGTAAAAGTCCAAAAACCAATTTTTAGGGATCTTATACCTTTAACTTTACATAACGGAAAATTATTATAGCAAATATATAAGAAGTATATATGAAGGTTGGGATTCAAAGATTTCAAATTAGTACAAATTCGAACTTACGTGTGTAATTGCTAAATAAAATACAGGTTTGTCGCAAACGCATGGGATTCAATATACCTATATAGATCTGAATTTTACTGTTTACAGGGGAAGTAAATGTTTGACTTGTCTTGATGAACTCAACGTAAGGCATATATGTCTACAAATAGATCCAGGATTTTCATACCGCAGCTTACATTCAAATGCCATTTTATTGATTTCAATGTAATTCTGGCCTGCCAAAATATCCCTAAATTATTCCTCGTAAATTTCTTACTGTACCCAGGTTTATTTGTTAGAACAAGCAAGATACATAATTCAGATTGTCAAAATTAAGACAAGGCAATCTTCAATCTTTAGCAGCTTATGGCCATATTGTTACAAAACATTGATACTGCATTTCAAAACATTATTTAATAAATACTTTGCAATAATGTTATATTAGCTCTATCCCATAACAATAGCTTTATTATATTGTGTTTTAGCACCCAACTTGTTGACAAAACCTATATATATATAATATATATATATATATATATAATATATATATATATATATATATATATATATAATATATATATATATGTATATATTATATATATATATATATAATATATATATATATATATATATATATATATATATATATATATTATGAGTTATGATGTTTAGTTTAACTCGTTCTCACGTTGTGATTTTATGGATGGTAATGATCTGTACATGCTCCCGGACTTTTGGAGAGAGCCATTTTTTTCAGTTACAGGTGAGACTACTTATCCGTCATAGTAATTTACCTGTGTTCAAAGAATCCCCTAAGATGTGGTTGCTTTGAACACCCATATAACTAAAAATATGTGAGTAATGCAGCATATCCAGAAAGTATTTGGCTGCGGTATCACAAGTCCTTTTGCCCCCCCCCCCCCAATACAAACACAAAATATTGCTGTACGGGCAAAAGTATTCAAACAGGATATGGATAAAAAAACAGCAAAAACATTCAAAGAAGCCCCATTTGATTTTGCCATACAAATCAAAGGCAGGGATATCCCATTTCGCAGATAAGCACTCAACGCAGCTTAGTAATATAATTATTTGGGATAACGGACCCAATATATGGAACAAAGATGGTCGTAATGGTAAAAAAAATGATATTTCAAATGGTTTCTTCTGCATACAGTTTCCAATGCATCCCTTACGTAAACTTTTATGTCACAATCATGTGAAGTATAATGCTCAGAAGCATACACCTGTAAATATTAAAAGAGTCTTGAATGTGATAAATAAATAAGCCGTGTGCTAACTTACAATTGACATATTAAGGGCCCTGCAAAAGGTAATATTTGATAAGATATTTTTGTAGCCGCGCAGCTCATCATTAAAAGAGAAAAAGGGTGTTCACCACACAGAAGCTTCCAATTAATCGTGTATCTGAGTAAAACAAATATTCACGAACAATAAAGGGCAAATTTTGTTGCTCCTTTGACGTCACATAACATATTGTTTTATACATTACCTATTGTGAACCTTTTCTTTCGCTTCAGTCTCTTCATTTTCTCTTACTTTTAAACTTAAATGATTTATACCTGATGCAGTCAGAATCAACCTTAGCATTTCTAATTATATGGACTCTGCCTGTTAATACATTCTCAAGATTCAACACACACTCACATTAAATTAATCTTGAAAATTGGATTCTACATTACTTACGTTTATTTCAGATATTCTACGGGATTTTGTATGTTCTGGGGATCATATATTTATTTTTGATTATCTGTGTAAAGTGGATCACACCGTCTCAACCCAGAAGGGCCAATCCAATGGCTAATCTGTACCTGACCTGTGCAACATGCTGTAAGATACTAAACGTTTATTTCGTTTGACATTCTGTACTGATAAAGAATGCATTACCATGGATGAATTACAGCACTAAACTTGCTCATTTCGTCCTGGCTCCCAAGATGCAATGCTTAAAGACATGGCGTATAAGTCTACTGATGCCACATTGTTAAGGTTTACTTGCCGAAAGTGGTATATTTGGACTCGTGAGCTCTTTGGCCTTTCACACAAATGGCCCTGTTGTTTAATTTAATTAATCACAACACATTGGAATTGACGCAAGTGTGTAAATAATCAAATCGATCAGGTACAGGGACTACTGTATATAAGTCTACTGACACCACATTGTTAAGGTTTACTTGCCTAAAGTGGTATATTTGGACTCGTGAGCTCTTTGGCCTTTCACACAAATGGCCCTGTTGTTTAATTTAATTAATCACAACACATTGGAATTGACGCAAGTGTATAAATCATCAAATCTATCCGGTATTTGGTGTTTCTCCTATTCAAAACTTGATGAGCAGGTCATAATGGTACAAACAGTCAAGTTTGCAACTGGACGAAGTTCATTTTAAGAACTCCCCTCCCCCTCTAGAAATACATCGCACAGACCACTGGTGCTCGCTAATATATGTGCACACTGTTGCATCAACGAATATTTCTTTTCAATAGTAAAACTCTTATGTTGTGCAAGTTACTCCTTATTGGTCAGGAGCGTTAACTCTCAGTATTAGACAGAAGTTGTGGCAATATCATGAAGTATTATGCTTGTTCTGTGCAATCACTTTGTTACTACTAATAGAACTGAAAGCTACTTCCATAAACTGTAAAAATGGAAGGGATATTAATTTTTTGCAGTATGACATATTTTGTCTTAGCCTTGTAGCACCATCTGGGGGAAGATTGTAAGCCTTAGCAACCACATGACTGTAATTTGCTAGGCGTTTGATTACAATGCCCCTTTTCAATGGACAAATCTGTGAAATATGTTTTCCTCCTATTTCATTCACGCTGATCAGCCAACAAGATAATGTCATTTTTTCCTGTACAATTTAATCTAGTCTTTGGAGCAGTGGTCACATTTGGCAAACTCTTGTGCCTGGCAATTATTACCATGGATTGGTGCATACGTCCCTTCCACATCATGTCGAAGGTATTATATCTGCTGGCACTGTTATGCACCATCAATCATTTATTGAAAATGGACAGTATAAGTATCTTTTCTGTGTTGACAGTCAGAATCAATAAACTTCTATTGTCCGCTTGTAAAGAGAGCATTGAACCAGTCAAGTTCCAGGTTCCAACAAAATAGGTACTTCCACCGTGTGTGATCCAGAGCTAGTCTAGTGTAGACAGTTATATGGAAAAAAACATGCAATGATGTATCATCAAACAAAATAAACCAAAATATCCATTGCAAAGGACTGTGTGTCAGTTCCTTGTATTTGTTCTTGTTTTCCTTTGTGAAAATTGTACATTTTCATTTAAATTTGTGGATAGATCCTGATAGTTCACGAATATTAAGCTTATGATTAACTGAGAAAGAAGAGCTGTGTCCCAGCATATGTCAGAGGAAGGGACACAAGGAAGGAGGTGGTATCATAGGCACACTGCCTGGGCAAATTTGTCTATTACTCACTTTGTTTTAGAGGACATCTTTCACTCATGAAAGACCAAATACGATGATTTGTTGTGTTGTATTTTTGTGTGTGTGTGTGTGTGTGTGTGTGTGTGTGCTTGAGCCATGGAAGGTCCCTTAAACGCCAGCCCCACGGGCATCTGTTTGAACATATAAACCAAGTGGTTCCTGGCAACTGTGTTTTTACTCAGTGTACAGCAATGTAGAAGTATATAATAGTTACACTTTAGAAACAAATGCACATGCTGACCAAAGTCTATCCACATAGAAGAATGATTGTCTCTAAGGGTCAGGAAGTATTTCTTTCCTAAAAAAAATGAAGTCAAACTAATATGTTTTTCATTATATGATATATCCCACAATTTACCACTTCAGAGACACCTTATCTCATGGAGCTGTAGTTTTACTCTGTTATTTCTATGGGTGGCTGTCATTTTAATCTGTGCGAAAGGTTTAGTTTTTCAATGATTATATATTTGTGGGAATGCTGGAACATAGGTTGTCATAGTTTCAGAAGTAAAAAGAAACGTACCTCCATATAGATGTTTGAGGCAATAAAGTGATCTCTTCCTAAAACATTAGAAAGGCCGATCAATATGTTTCACTTGATACTGCACTTGTAATACAGGCTGCTTCTTCTGTGTTCCTGACTGGGTTACATATATTTGGACACACCAGTTTGTCCCAACGTCAAACATAGTCCACGAAAGGCAGTATGCTCTCTAAAAGGGCAAGTGATTACCTAAACGTACCTGGGGAAGGACTTGACACTCCTAGAGATGTGTTGTGTTGATTGTTTTTGTGTTTCGTCATTTTCAGCTAACACTTTACATGTACCCAAAATTAACAAGTTTGTGAACCATGCATCTCATTGCCTGCAGCTTTTGCGCATGGGTCTGGGTCGTGAGTACTGAAACTAAGGAGGACCTCGTCACATTGTCTAAGCTTGTACCTGTGGCAAACAACACAAATACAAGTAGGTTGGGCAAATTTGTTACGGGTGTAAAGTTCTCACACGAAAAACCTGGGTATCATTCCAATGTTCAGCTAATGGACTTACATTTATGTTTGAAAGTTACTGCTTCAAGGATATGCGGAATACTAAGCATGCTGCTTAATCTCATTCTTATAAAGAAATAAGCAATGTGTACAAATTAATTCGTCAATTTAAACAAGTAAATTTCAAATATCATGGAAAAGAACTTTTCATATATATTCTCAAATGCCCCTACAGTGTTACACTTCTTTAGGTTCAATTTTCATTCAAGAAGTTACAAATTTGTTACAGGGTAATGAATCCTGCATACCAGTACAGTCCTATACATTTATAATAATTGTATAAATTACCACGTGGCACTCAACTTTGATTTAGGACACTTATTCAACTTAATCAGATCATACTGGCTGCTTCGCACAGGTTCCTAACGTCCTGTAGTAGATCTTATGTGCTTTATGCAGGGCGAGCATGCTGTTGGCTTACAGAGTTAATTTGACTCACAGTTTCTATGGCAAAGCCATTAGTGCACTAAAGATAGGTTGGTAGGTAGGTAAAGTATGTAAGTAGGCAGGGTATGAATGTGGTCCCACTATTACTCAAGAACAGTAAAATCTGCAATCAGTCTTAAATGAGGCTTTAGGTGGCAAATTCTTTAAAAAGCCAATATGTCAGAAAATGTGGCCAATAAACCCATTATAACCCTCTTTTCAAATTTCCATCTTCTATAACAAGATCATATAACAATAAATAAAAGTCCTTGCAAAATCCATATATATATATATATATGTATATATATATATATATATATATATATATATATATATATATATATATATATATATATATATATATATATATATATATATATATATATATTGATTTGGTACAAAGGAGGAAGAACAGAATCCACACTATAGATAAAACAAAGAAAAGGTACCTCGTCCATACCTGTGCCTTCTGGTCAGCAGAAGATGTGATTTTTGTTGATATTTGAATGTTGAAGATTAAGACATGTTAAGAACATGTAAAATTAAGTTGAAAAAATATTGTCAAAAGCAGAGAACTTATGTCAAAAGGGTCTTACTAGGTATCACAGAAAAAGGTGAAATAGTTTTTTAAAAACCGTAACATTAACTTTTAACCGATAGTTTTTGAGAAATTGATTTCATAAACTTCCCTGGGATTAACTGTTGGGATAGAAAAGGGTCCTGGGCAAAGTCTGACTGACTATGTGTTGTCTTGATAAGTATAATATAGTAAAGGTTGTAGCAGTCTGATATAAAACGTGTCTAATATTTAAATACATATATGTGTGTGTGTGTGTGTGTGTGTGTGTGTGTGTGTGTGTGTGTGTGTGTGTGTGTGTGTGTGTGTGTGTGTGTGTGTGTGTGTGTGTGTGTGTGTGTGTGTGTGTGTGTGTGTGTGTGTGTGTGTGTGTGTGTGCAAAGAGGTAAGATCTAATGACACTGTATAACCAAGCAACTCCAGTGATTCTGTTTTCCGGGTTATGTCGAATCTTTATGGGGACATGTTACTTACATTCGTCTCTCATCTCTCGAGCAAATGAATAAATTTTATTTTTGTGGTGCATCACGCTGAAGTAACCACTTTGTTGATTATTATTAGCTGGAAATTCAGTTGTTCTTTGCAAAAGTAGCAGTGTGAACTAACAATTCCGCCCCAACTGACAGGGATTCTTATTGTGTGTTTTTTTTGTTTTTATTCCAAACGACACTTCCATAGAATGCAAAGAAATATAATAGGTGTTAGAATTCTATTGGGCATTAAAAGGTGCCCCAGCCCCCCTTCCATTTTAATCAATCCCAGATGTATTCAACTTGGGGAAAAAAAAGAGAAAAAAAACTTATAACGGTCCAACAACATACAAAACATTTTGTGACAAGACTTTATTGGCCGAATACTTTGCCTTATGGCTGCCTCATAGCCTTCAAATGAAACTCAGATGTTCTTCTTTTACTAAGGGGTCGGGTAATACTAAAGCCTAAGTTCTCATAAAACAATCTCAAATTCAAAAGGCATTTACGGGTAGCTAAAGAACAATTTAACGTTGGATCACTAATAGCAGTAATAATTCTTAGTGAGTTGGCACGCTAGTATGTTCTAAAGTAAGTTGGGCAATGTTGGGAATAAATTGGTAATGTTTGACATAATTATTAACCAGAACCTGTGACAGGATATTTTATATGAGCTCAATTTGATCACGTTCTGAAATGGGCTTTCAAAAGCTACATTATTGTTATACACGCTTGGCGACGGAAAGTGAGTTTCAAAGTCAGCACAAAATTTGGGATTCCGGATAAAGCTTACAATTTGTTACCAAAAACCAAAACCCCGATTGCAGAGGAATTTACAGAATATTTCAATTGTATCAAGAGGGAGGCCAAAGTAAAAAAAAAAAAAAAAGTCACAAAAAATGCGATTTCGTGAAGTGAAGCGCATGTTGCAGGTCAACATCCTTCAAGTAAACGTTTTTGCATGCCAAGTTCAAAAGTATACATTTATTGCCAGCACAATTTGCTGTTTTGTGCTTATTTTAAAAGACAAAAGAAAAGGATTATCATACAATATAACTTTTCGCTTGTTGCTCATCCAGGAGAATATTAACTGATGCAAATTACAAGTGAACAGTATGTGACAACGTGTAAAGCATGTCTAGTTGTCACATAAATGGTAGAAATGAAACTGTCGGTCACTCATATTTGGCATTCAACAAGGTATCTTTGCTGATTAAACTGAGTAAACAAGAGCCCAGGTCAACAGTATCTTGGTGCAGAAAGCCAGGACAGCAAAAACGCTTTTTGGTGCCAAAGAAAACCTACCAGGCGCATGATGGTGATAAGCTGAATGATCAGTAAACCCAAACTAATTATATCTGTGCATGAGTGCCACCCAAAATTTAATATTTTCTAAGGATACACTTTAACCAAAAAAACAGACAACCTTAGTCAACATAGGGTAGGTGTCTAATGAGTAAAGCCTCTCCAAATTTTCTATTAAGGGTCTCATTTACGAAACAAAGGATTTTGTTTCTACCAGCTAAAAGCAATGCCTGCACGGATGGGCCATCTTATAACCTAGTTATCTTTTATGGAGGTAAGCAAATTGTATATGTAAGCCATATAACTTTGTCCAAAAGTGTGGACATGTGCAAGCTACATGTAGCCAAATGCTCTAGCCAAGCCTCTGACTGGAAAGTTGGCAACTGATTAAATGTAGGATGGATATAATCTCTAATTATTCCAGGAAAATGCATGCTTGTAACTCCCATGACTAAACAGGATTGAAATTTCCAGTTTCGCAAGTGGAGAGCACCTTTTACAACTAGGTTGCTAATGTTCTACCTTTTCAGCTTTCTCCGTAAATCTTCCTCTGAGACCTTCAATTATGGACACTTGCAATTCAATCCCATGGACACACAAGAACATGGATAGAAGTCACCAATTTTCCAGTTTGAAATACAATATTTTATATCCATCCGGTGTGGAATTATGTCTCATTGCTGCAGGTATTTGGCAATTCACTGCTAAACTCCCATTTCAAACTCCTTGGCACACTGACATGTTGGTAAGATAAGCTTATAGGATAAACCGTTTAATGCCGTCCATCCATCATCAGTTGCTATGTACATAGTCAGGCTCTCAAACACCATTTGTCAGACCCTCTTCAAGATGATTTGCTTGATTGATGGATATGATGCCCACCTTCTGAACATCAGCGAACTCAACAAAGAATGATCACAATGATATAACTTTAACAATAACAATTTATTATCAATCATAATCAGTACAAAGTAGGTACACTTATCTCTGCTGGTATGTCAAAAGTTAAACAGTCTTACATAAATCCTAATCCCTGGTGAGATTACCCACAGTTACCGTCCCACAGTCCCAAGCCTTTGACAGGTGCCAAATGATCTGGTACAAATCCCGCAGAGGTAGGTTTGGTTCCAATGTTGCACTGAAAGGTGTGATGTTGATCCAAATCCCACAGAGGTGCAGTGTGGGTAATAAGTGGTACACTATACCAGTCCACTCAAAGACAATGTTCACACTCCGAAGGTAATAACAATAGTTCACAGTCCAACTGGCTTGCTGTCACACAGCTTCTGCAAGATCTTAAATTCTCTCTCCTAGTGAGAAAAATAGCCGCTATAGATTTAAACTTAGAAATCTTACCATTATTCCAGAGTTTTCCACGTAGTCACCATCCTAGTGTATTGAACGAGACCTGCCACTGATCTTTCTAGATCACCTCAGAAATGCGCACAGGCTAATTTTAGCTCATGCTCTCTTGCTCTTTCATTGCTTTGAAATTTTAATTTATATAAGTCCACCTGAATTGCCAAAATTCTATCCTCTGAACCCTCAACTTCAAGAAAACCTTGTTCAACTAAATGGGAATTTTTCTTTTTTGTGACTATTTTACTGATACCTGATGGTACTTCTAAATCTAAGTATTTGGCTACATATTCCAGGTCCTCCTTTTACAATTTATCAAAATCTGTGACTGTTATGTCCTCATTAGCCAGAAACAAACTTGGATTTATTGATGTGTTGTCCTATTTTTGTCTATTTTCACCAACAACTATGTTTATAAATACCAGATATACTTTGTTGGGTTTAAACTGTAAGATTCAGTATTTAGAAACTTGTTATTGCAAAATACCCTAAATTTTTTGTTGTAAATTTGATCGGACAAGCCCCACAATTTGTTACGATGCCCACCTTTTGAATATTACCCAAAAATCAACAAAGAATGATCACAATGATATAACTTTATCAATAAATATATATTAACAATTTTAAATCAGTACAAAGTACATAAACTTCTCTCTGCTGGTTGGTCAATAGGGAAACAGGTAAACCCTAATCCCTGGTGAGATTACCCACACTTACCGTTTCACAGTCCCAAGCCTTTGACAGGTGCCAAATGATCTGGTACAAATCCCGCAGAGGTAGGTTTGGTTCCAATGTTGCACTGAAAGGTGTGATGTTGATCCAAATCCCACAGAGGTGCAGTGTGGGTAATAAGTGGTACACTATACCAGTCCACTCAAAGACAATGTTCACACTCCGAAGGTAATAACAATAGTTCACAGTCCAACTGGCTTGCTGTCACACAGCTTCTGCCAGATCTTAAATTCTCTCTCCTATTCAGGAAAATAGCCGCTTTATATCTTAAGTAAAAAGTCTCACCATTTTGCCAGAGTTTTCCACTTAGTCACCATTCTAGTGTTATGAGTGAGACCTGTCTCTGATCTTTGTAGATCATCTCATAAATGTACACAGACAGTACAGTGAAATGAGTCCTATAAATCCATGTTAAGGCGTTTTTAACAACAGCCACCCCATCGAAGCAGGCTACCTTTTTGACCTGTTAACTCTCAATTGGTACATTAACCTCTAAAATCATAACAACCAGGCATACACACGTTCATGACACATGACCATGTTCCAGTATTTTTTTTTTTTTTTTTGCGGGGGGGGGGGGGGGGGGCAAAGGGTAACATATTCAGAAATGCCGCTTTGGGATTTCCTATTTTTGGAGATATTCTGGGTGCTTTTCCTAATTGCTGCGCCCTCCGGATTTTTACTTTGTTCTTCATTGAGGGTACCGTAACCTGTTCAAAGATTTTCTGCTACGTTTCTGCTGTATGCTATGTAAGTTAGTTGGCATTCTGACACTCATTTGCACATATGTTCGTTTAAAATCTCTGGGATACAACTTAAGCCTAGCACTGTTTACTTCAATAAGGTTTTAGATTCTGTCAGTTCAGGCCTACAGGTCAGCTGAGCACAGGCTATTTAGAAATGCCTGTGCTTTTTAATCTTGTTCTGCCATAATATTTCTACTCACAAAAGTCCTTTCCGTCATGAACTGATAGCATAACGTAAAATCATCGTGTAGGGCCTCACAAATGTAAGAGAGGAAAGCGAAGTAAGCGAAAAGGAACATGTTAAACTTTACAGATGGACTTACAAATGACTAGCAAAATGACATTACCTCGGTTAGTTATAACTTCGGATCGTTACCATCATGGCTTTAAGTAGATCTCTAACATACGCCCTATAATTTCTAAAACGTAATAACCGTAATACATGACAATGATTTCAACAAACATAACTTTATTGACAAGGACGTCTTTTTTTAACGACTGAAAGAAAATGCATACCAATGACACATATTGCCTGATCTTTGTTGGTGCTATAAGTGGGATTTCAAACCCCCCAAAATATAAAAAAATGAAAAGTGTTCATTTGATTTTTTAATTTTATTATTCAGAGGCCTCTTAGTTTGTATTTGACTGTTTAATATTTAAACATTCTGGTGCAAGTTGCATATATTGATTCACATTAAGAGCCTCTCGGAGCTCGGGTAAGGTCCCCCCCACCCCGCCTCAAAACTAAAACAAAAACAAACAAAAACAAAAACATAAAAAAATGACATGCCTTCTAAAATTGTGTTTGCTTACATTTAAACATAAGATGTAAAGTGCAGGTATTGCCATCTTATTGGTAAAAAATTATAAGAAAGTGAACATGAAAATATACCCTGAAACGCTTAATTACAGCAATGTAGCGAAAGCGGCTGTGGATTGTAACTGAACTATCTTGTCAATCCGCCCATTTTATAGTATTGCCATCCATCCTCATCTGTCGCCAAGTCCAAATTTTTGTGTCTTCTGGAAAGCGATTTGCCACACTCTTTTCACAGTTTATAGAGATACTGTTGGAAAGTATCTGTAGGAAGGGTACTAAAGCTAACGCTATAGTAATTTTCATATGTTTAATAATTGATTCATTAGTTTTTGAATCTGCAAAAGTACGCACACCTGGTCGCTTGATAATTGCACAGGAAAACGTGTAGGTATGTTTAGACCTTTATTATTTAATAAAATATACTGCGATCCATTCTGTTTTCCTCAATACTTTATGTGTTGTAATAATCTTCCCTTTGTTTGAAAGCATTCACTTGATTTTTTTCAATTAATGGAAATGCAGTTTACTTCAGCATATATATATATATATATATATATATATATATATATATATATATATATATATATATATATATATATATATATATATATATATATATTCTTTTCTATTTAAATTAGAACAAAAATGTTCAACACCTGATTTTCGTAGTGTTCGATCTCACGGCCTTCTTCGGCGAAAATAATTTCCGGGACAAAATTACGTTACATGGATAGCACGTTATTTGACGTCAAATAATAATTAACAATTTATTTCCTTTGTCCAGATATGTAGTCCCTCCATATTTAAATTCAGTTTTATAAGTTTGAAAATCATCCACAAATATTTAGTTCATTTGGCTTATACATATTCAAATTCTGCCCTCACAGTTTTTTTTTTTTTTTTTTCGCCGATACGTTACATCCTTGTAGGTCTTCTCAATTCCAATCACTGTGAAGTCATCAATCGTGTGTCTATTGCAACTGAATGGTGACATAGGGGTCATTTGACTGTCTTTTGACTTCTTCAATAATTCAAAAACATGTGCTGGTAAAATCTGTTTCCCGGACATACACGTACTTGTTGCTGTTTGCAGAAGACAACAAAAGTTTTCCGTTTTGCCGTTTATGTAACATTTGATCGTGTATCCCTTGTTGATGTCATCTTTAAAAATATTCCTTCAGTCAGTTTGGATCAGAATGCAGTCCTAACCACACTTCCCACACTTGTTTAGAAATTTAAGAAATAATCTAATATGTTTCCTGTGAACTGATAGTCTGAACTGTGGAGGAACAATATTGGACACCTATAAGCCAAACGGACTAAATGTTTGTGAATAATTTTACAACATGTTAAACTTATCAATTTGAAAATGAAGAGACTACTTTAGATCTGAAAACAGAGGGGAATAACTAATTAGAATACTAATTAAAATGGCCACAGGATGACATTAGACCTCCAGTATACTACATGTAAAATCTTCATGATCATTAAGCGTGCTGAAGGCCGGGAGGTCAAAGGCTATGAAAATCAACTATTGATCATCATCATCATCATCATCATCATCATCATCATCATCATCATCATCATCATCATCATCATCATCATCATCATCATCATATCATCATCATCATCATCATCATTCATACATACATACATACATACATACAAACATAAATACATGACAAATACATGCACTATGCACGTTTAACCTACAGCTATTTTCACCTTTAAAACCGTTTCATGAGGACTAGTATGGGAATATGACATGCCTGAGACTGGGCCTCTAGGCCAGAAGTTCATTTGCCAATGACGTTGCCATTTCGTTTCTAATATAACCACTCCTGCTATCATTTTGATTCATTTTACCTAATTTAGATGGCCGAGAACTAACAGGCATGGCACATAATGCATAAAATCCTGGAGGCCTCTATGTCAATTCTCAGGCTGAGAGTAAATTTATGTACTATTTGCAGTGCACCCATAAAAATTTGATTCTTTGACTCTGGTTATAAAACTGAACACATATACCTGGTACAGAATGCAGTAGTTTGCAATGTTTGGCAGTGAAGTTGTGTATTTGGTAAGTGGAGGCAGTAACCTACCAAATTCAAAAGTCGATCAACTCGTTTTTGTTTTTTTTCTGTTCTTTCGCTTCAGTTCAAACTGGCTCAAACTGCAGCTAAAGTCAAGCTAAAAACTGTTATATTGGTACCTGTTTCCCGTTGAGTTTCAGTGTTGACTGAGCAAGAACTGTCCAGACAGCCGTCTTGTCATACACGTTGACATATGTTTGTCTTTGTTTAAATCTGTTAAACAGGATTACTTTATACATTTTGGGAACACATTGGCCACATATATCAACAGAGTGCTCCGAGTGCCCAAGATCTTCAAATACAAGACAGCCAAGGAGATGACAGCAGAGCCAAGATTGTCACTGGTTGCTTGAACAATTTGACCAGTAGCCTGATCGGATCACTCCTGGTTTTAATGGCGGCGGTAACTGTTAAGTTCTATTACATAAGTGCACATGAAGAAAGGTCTACGAAAAAACTAGTCACTAAAATATACCAGTCGTACTATGTGATCCTCTGTTCTGTATCTGTGTGTTGTTTTATTCCTTTGATGTTATTGGTACGCAAAAACAAAAGAGAAAAGAGCAATCACGTTCAATTAGAAAGATGCTTGATACTTATTGCGGCATTTGGTAACATTACAAGGAATGTTATTATATTGTCTACTGGCACAGCAGTTCTTTATCCAGGTTCCAATCAATTTTTGGTGAAACGTGTAAAGCACATGGATATTTTTATGAGAATTGTGGATCTCTTGCAGGCGTCACTACAAACAGCATACTTGTTTAATTGTCTTGGTAGGCGTGCCCCTCGTGCTAAGCAAAGCTGTCACACCCATTTAATAATCATTCTTGATTACATTAATATAGCTTTGTGGATTTTAACTGTTTTTGAAATACAAGTATCTGTAACTAGTGCTTCTGCATCAGTATTTTTGCTGCGAGTTAGCATCGTAATGTCAGACATATTTGCACCACTTCCACGTTTTTTCGTTTCCAGAGCAAAGCATGTTTTTTTTACATATGGGTAGGAAGCTTGTAGTTGAACTCCTCTATTTGCCTACCATTGCTTCTGTTTTCAAATAAGTCCTTCCGTAGTTCTGATATATTGAAAATACATGTAATGGTCAATATCATCCTAATGATACTCCTATACAGCAAACATTTATTCAGTGTGTTGCAGGCATGCGTTGCGGTTCAAAATGCTAACTGAAGCTGTGTATTTTGGACAAAACACAGCCATCAAATATATTCTTGTTTTCATCTAAGATTTACCAAGATTAAACGGTTGCAACAACAGGCGGAGCCTGAACAGTTTAATTCAGAATCAGGAAGGCTGATATCAGTCACAGTAACAGCCATGCATTTACGTGCATGTCATTTGTAGAAGTAAATGTAAAAATGTCCAACCTTGGCGCAAATAATACCATGGTCATAAAATGATTAATTTGTGAACACAAATACGCAACAGAAAGCACATTGCATAGGCAACCACATCGTTACAAATCACATGCAAACTTTGCATGTTTTAGCAGAAAGGTATAGTGCATATTTTCCAGGCTAAACATAACATCCATACTGCTGCATAGTTCACTGCCTCTATTTCCAGAGTCCCATGTAGGCAAGTTAATTATATGTATATATATATATATATATATATATATATATATATATATATATATATATATATATATATATATACGTTTTATTCGCAAAACTTATGTAACCCCAAAATATCCATATATTAATGATATATAATATATAAATACTTGTTCAGCGGCATGCTATAGGTTATACAATCATATTAAGGGAATTTAAAGATAAAAAAACTAGCAAGCAAAAGAGTAAGCAAAACGTTTTTATTGTGTGGTATGTTTTTCTCAAGGACGAATATTCATGTTAGCATCTGTTGTTATGTTGTATTTTTTTTTGTTTGTTTTGTTTTGTATCTGTAAATGACCACAAAACAAAATCATAATGCTGTGTGTGAATAAAATTTACTGTTTGAATGATGACAAACTGTTAGTGTTCGAGTAAATTATTACAAGTCCTACCATGTATTGTTTGGCCTATCTTACTCTTTTCTGACTTTCTGGGAAGTTTTCCCATGCCTGCCGTGTGTAAGTATCTTGGTAAGCCTCCCGTGTGTAAGCATCTTGGGCGCACCATGGAACTTCTACCCTGTTTTGAAAGTGGCATGAGATTTAACGGTTGAAATGTGGTATGCAGAAGCAAAGGTAACATACTTTTTCCTTCTGTGGAATGTATGAGGCGGACTAAGCAAATTGCAAATACAACAGAATCCATCACTCTGCAATATTATTTGTTTTAAGCGTGGAGCTGCATTTTCTTTTACCACAGACCACCAGTATTGCTGTAGCATTTTATTTCAGTACTTAATAATTTCATAGGTAATTTTTCATACTCTTTTTGCCTGCTTCTACAGAGTGACTTCTAACAAACCTTAGAATTACCAGGAACTTGGCATCAAATTCTCTGCACTTTCAAAATACCTACGGATGATGTCCAGACATGTACCGTTTAGGAATTTGAAAAATGTACAAAATTATCCACGATTGTTACCAAAATATAGAATTGGTAAACAGGTATATCCTGATTCACGATTCACTCCTCAGGAACCTATCTTTATTAATGAATTAGTCTTAGTGCACCAAAGCTGGTAATTCAGAAACTTGTGTGTGTGTGTGTGTGTGTGTGTGTCTGTGTGTGTGTGTGTGTGTGTGTGTGTTCGTGTGTCGTCAATGGTATGGATATGAGAAAATCATCACATTAACTATTCAAAAATAAATCTCCACGTTTATAACTTAATTTAAACTACATACTTTGTTAGCTATTTTTAAGATATATACAGGTTATACTTTATCATTAAAGCAACAGATATCCACAGGAAGGAAAGTGCATTCCTCATAGGATGGATAGAAACTATTGCGTCTCAGACCAGGATGTTGCCCATATTGTATATGTTGTCACACAACCATAAGTTTGTTGCATTACAGGAGTCGTTAGTTGAATATGCCACTTGGAAAGAGGAAGCTGAAAGTTTGCAGCATTGCGCAAAAGCTTAAAAATGTATGCTTGTGAAGCTGTGCATTGTAGACATAATAGGACATAGAATGTCCGAACACGTAGCTGTACTTTGGTGAAATTATTAGAGACTGGTGTATATTGAACAATGTAAATTGGAATTCATAATATACTGGATTAAAAAGGCCATCCCCGTTAGTTTAGCATTGCTATAGATATATTAGTTTATACAGAGAATGAGGGAATGCTATGTGATATAGACTGGCTTTTATGAGTTTGACTTGAGCAAGCACGCAATAGGGAAATTTCCTTGGAGTGGAATAACGGCCAAATGTGTGCCAAGAGTGTGTACCATATCGGGGAGTCTTTGAGCCTAATAAGGGGCTATTAAAATATAGTTACCAACGTGAATAAGCAATACCATGGCGTACTAGTCAGTTGCAGCTCTCTAAATTCAACAGGGACAGAAATATCGGCATAATAGAGGCTAGAGTTGCCAGGCCACTTAACTGTTCCAGTTTTTCCAATGAATATACGCTGCAAACTTTGTACGAAGGGGGCTTGGCTGGAGTGTCTGATGTTTATTTTTATATCAGAATGATTTGAGTGAGAGGTGCAATCCTGCTATCTCAATACAATATGTTGGGCTGGACAACAGATGATGTCGGCACAAGCCCCACAAAAACTCCCATATCCCCGAGTTGTGCCAACCCAGATTCACGACTTATATTGGATTATCAATATGTCTCTATACCGTTGACATCTCAGAGGTGTTTCAAAGGAGACCAAGAAGGTCAAAGCGTCATACATTCTGATGTTGTAATTGCTACTACTGGTGACACTATTACCATTGATACCATGCACTGGGCTCGAGGTTCGTCAACAGGGGCGAAGATCTGTGTCACACTCATTGAAGTGCACTGCACATGCCTAGCTGTAATATGGGCAAGAAATTGATTGGAAGCCTTACACCTCCCGATAGGGGAGCAGACTGGAGATTCCCTGTGTAAGCCATAGACATTGTGGCTCAATTGCCTCAAAGTGGTAAGTAGATTCAGAGCTGCTGCTCATCTGTACAGTGATTTAAAGGAGCTTCTCAGGAGAATAAACTGAACATTTTACTGAAATTTTGATTCTACGTGGAGTTGGGAAAGCATGCAAATGTTATGAATGGCCCTGCCAGACAAGTTGTATTGATTCATCATTCTAGAAAAACACATTATGCATTACTAACATGAAAATAGACCTTAAGTATTTTACGGGCATTTGACTAGGAATTCAAAACATTTTTTTTTCACACCAACTTAATTTAAATTAATCATTTGCATTTCCAAATTGAAAGTACTTTACAAACAGTATTCATTTTTAATACGGATATGACTTTAGAGGTGTAATTAGTATTTTGCATCTTTTAGTAACAGGCCAGTTTATACACAGATATGTCTGCTGTTGATTGAACATAAACATAACACCGAAAATCCTTTATATAAGAAGTGTAAATTTTATTTCAGATTGCAAAACGTACACATGTTGGTATTGTTTGGTGTATGTGCATAGTAATTTTTGTGCACAACATCTTTGGTTTCATATACTTCAACTTAGACCCATGCACATAAGCTGCAGGCAATGAGATGCATGCATACCAAGCTTGATACTTTTGGATACATGTAGGAAGCAATCTGCAAGGAATGACAAAGCATAAACGTTAATGCAGTAGCGCTTACGAAGTAGCCGACGTCTTCGGTGACAATTGAACTTAGGCTTAACCGAACCCCTTTCAAAGAATAAAATGTTTGATACAACGTCATACACAAAGAAACAAACTGGTAAAATGATGGATACAGACACGCCATATGATTAACCCTCTCTATTCAGTAGAATGAACTGATATGTCCAAAATGAGTGTTGCAAAAGTAGAACTAGAAAAAAGAAGCCAGTGTTACAGGTACGATAGCTAGCCAAACATACTCACATGGATAAAAGTTGTTTAAAAAGGCATCATGTTAACAGACGAGGGACTTTTGTAGAAGTATAGATTTTCTTTGCTTCTGAGTCAGGATTGAATATTCTACAGGATACATTGCCGAGGACCTTTGTACCAGCATTTGCACAAATTAAAGCATGACTGCAGAACTGATCATTTGGCACAGATTCAGTGAACACTCACTCCGTAGACATAAATGAAGAAAACATGTAATTTCGTGCATTTACATCTGTAGGAAGTGGTAAGCTCTATAAGATATAAAATGATGTTAGACATGATAAGCTGCCGTGATTTGTTTTTGTGGGCCTCAATGAGTCTTTTTCATTGTAAATATCTCACGGAGGTTCTACAATTATCTGTTTCTGCACTGCTGTTTACAGCCACTAAATTTGCAGTCCTAACGAACCAGTTGTTTTGTAGCCTTCACGACAGGCCCGTAGAACTGACAATGTCGAAACAGTACATAGCAGCAAAAATGAAGATGAAGTACCTATGTGTCCATGCATGCGTGAAATGATATCCCCTCATTTAACAGACCACACAATATGTTTTAGTGAGCAGGGAAGCTGTAGCGCCAACTTCTTTCTTGTGTCACTTTCTCTGACACATTTTGAACACTTATGGTTTCTCCCTAAGTTTACTGTGACTGGGATATTAGGTGTGTCCCAACACACACACACACACACACACACACACACACACACACACACACACACACAAGGCAAAACAGAAAACAACATAGAGTCCACACACATTTTTTTTAGATATTTGGGCCCATTTTTTATATATCATCACGTTTTGATATACATATTCCATGTTTCCAGGAGGGCGTGTAATGCAGACACTCTTTGTGTGCATGTGTAAAAGGAAGAAAGAGAAACTGACTGTCACATTGGGCGATTTCCTGCAAGCAGTCGTGGACAATCCTTGTCTCCCAAGAAACATACCAAATAGATACACTTTCTTTTACCACGAGTCCAATCAGCTATCAACAGTTAGCATATGTGGCCAATCCACTGACTTCACTCATATGGACCAAAAAGTGACTTTGAATTATTTGAAAAGATAATAATATTTGAAACCATCGGCTTCGGAAAGGCGTACTCGTACATGGGCTGTTGAAAATTAATACACCACATGGGTTAAGAATTAATCTCGAAAAATATATGCAACAGAATTAATGGCAAACAGGACATCCTAGTGCGGTGATAAAATGGTAAAAGTGTTCTTTATGCAATCTACCTATGTCCTGCCATCTATGTCATATGCATTGCATGGACGTGGGAAAGAGATAAATGAGCAATTATCTTTTACCTTGGGCGACCTTACACTGGCACTTGAGGACAATCCTTTTCTCTTTACAAATATATCCAGTAGGTACACTTTTTTTTGGGGGGGGGGCGCATGTAAGTATGGAGCAGGTGTCCAGCCAGCTATCAACAGTAAGCACATGTGGCACATCAATTTACTTCACTCAAATGGACAAAAACAGTGACTTTGAATTCTTGGAAAAGACCATGTTGCATATAATACAATAAATCATTGGTTTTGGAAACACCTGAACTTAATGGGCTGTGGCAATTTAAATGTACCACATCGGTTAACTCATTAGTCTTGAAAAATGAATGTGACAGTATTATTGGCAGGCAGGACACCAATGTAGTCAGAAAATGGTTAAAGTCTTGTTTGTGCAAACTACCTACGGCTTGCCATCTCTGTCAGACGCATTGTGAAAATAAACCCTCTTTGTATGGCCATGGGGGAAAAAGTAAGGTAAAAACTAACATTTACGTTGGACAATCTTCTGCAAGCATCCCTTTTTTTCCTAACAAATATACCCAACGGGTACACATTGTTTTTTGTTTTGTTTTGTTTTGTTGTTTTTTTTTTTTTTTTGTTTTTTTTTTTTTTTTTTTGTTTTGTTTTGTTTTGTTTTTTATTTTTGGAAACAAGTCAGCAGTTAGCACATGTCAATAGCCAAAAAACAGTGACCTTTAATTTTTGAAACAGACCATGTCGAATAGAATATATGGAAACTTTGGTTTTGGGTGGGCCCAAGACATGCATGGGCTGTTGCAAGTCAAATGTACCACATGGGTGAAGGCCTTAATCTGCAAAAAATAAGGTGACCTTAAATTTGGCAGACAGGACCTCCCTATCCAGTGAAAGACGGTAAAAAAATTTTACATATGGCCTGCCTTTTATGGCAGATGCATTCTGTAAGCGTGCTTTGCGAGTAAAAAGAAGGACAATAGAAAAGTGACATTTATATTGGGCAATCTTATACAAGCATTTGTTGGCAGACTGTTCCTCTAATAAAATAAAAATAGTGGGTACATTTTATTTTTTTTTTGAGCAGAGACCAGTCCAGTCAGCTATCAAACGTTAACGCCATTGGTCCATCGCCTTCATTCAATTGGACCAAAACACTGATTTTCAAATTTTTCAAAAGACAATGCTTTACATAATTGCACGTCATGTCTTGAAGAAATGATCTGAAAAAAAAAAAAAAAATGTCAGGCCTTTTTACGGTAGGCATGACATTCCGGCATGGTGATTGACCTGTAAAAGTGTATTAATGCCATGTACATATGCCCTGCCGCTTATGGCAGCTGCATTGTAAAAACAAACATTCTTTACATTGACATGGAAAAAAGAAATTTATAAGCTGACTGCTACAATTGGCAACCTCCTGAGGGCACTTATAGGCAGTCCTTTTCTCCCAACAAATATACCCGAATAGGGTCATTTATTTTGAACACAAGTAAACTTGGCTATGAACAATAAGAACATATGAACTTTCAATCGACTTATTCAAATTGACCAATATGGTAAACTGAATTTTTTCAACAGGCCATGCAGATTTTGTTTGGAATCTTTGATATTTGGGCGATTTAAAAAGTATATGAGCTATTGCATATTAAATTTACACACGTGGGTTCAAGCATGGATCTCATGAAAATAAAGTCCTTATTTTTGAGAGGCAGGACACCCTTGTGTGGTGAGAAACGGTAATAGCAGAAACAAAGGCCTTTATTTTTGACAGGAAGGACACCTCAATGTAGTGCGGAAACAATAACAGCAGAAATAATTTAAGTCCTTAGGTATCAGGCAGAACATCCCTGTGTAGTCCGAAATCCGCACAATCAAGAACGTAAGTCCTTATTTTTTTATCAGGAAATGTACCCCCTGTGAGAAAGCAGTAAAATAAACGCGACTTCCTATCAATGAAAAAAGCAGGATGGTCATCTTGGACCTAAAGCATGTTGATTTCCCGCATAGTCAATTTAAATCTAAAAGAGGATATCGCTGTTTGTGCAGGTTGCCGGCATAAAATTGGCTTTAGGTCTTCTATGAAAATTGATCTATTTTTTATCAAGATTATTAAAACAAGGAAACTGTTTGCTATTATCATGTGACTTGACACAAAATATTACTCACTCAAAATGCTTTCAAGCAGACGTAAGTGAGGAAAAAATATGAAGATGAACATGCAAGCTTTGGTACTGATTATGTTTGATTTTCAACACTCTTCTGGGAGACCAAGCACATCTGATCCATTCCAGTGCATATATATAAGCAACCTAAACTTAACCAGGATCTTCAGTAAGAATAGATTTAAAAAAATAACAACTGTTATAATATTTTGGATGACATATTGACATTGAAATGTACTTTATTTATTGAAATACTTTTAGGTGCATTTCTTTGTGTCAAGTGCTCTGAGTAAGGGCATCTTGAAAAGGATGAATAATATTTGCTTGTCTTTGATAGTTTCCAAGGAATGTAGTTATATTGACAGAATCCTACATGTAAGACAAGTTGGCCAAGCAAAAGCCCAAAAGGTTGCTGTTAAACAAACAAATGAATAAAAAGAAAAAAAGAAAAACAAAAGGAATGATACATTGATCTTTTATTTGATGACAATTATGGATCGCCCCTTACCAGACACAATAACTCACACTTCAAACATATCTACTCTGAATACAGGACTTACAGCCCTTGGTCTTGGCCTCCCCCCCCCCCCCCCCCCATACTACTAAACTGAATTGATTGATGAATAAATACAAATAAAAAAGCATGATCGAATTCCGTATGAAGTGAAAGTATTCCATTTTATGCAGTACGCCTGTTATGAATAGGCCGCCTTGTTTCCCGATTTGCCGAAAACGCCACTAAAGTTGATGTCGAATATTCAAATGCTTCCAAAACTTATATTGCACTTTCTTCTGCTTACATTGATAAATATGTGTATAACACTGCTGGTGAAGATAATGCTTACTCGCTCATAGTTAAATAATAGCCCAATTCAGCACGGCACAAACACAGTTTGCATCAGTCGAGTTACCAGCACTTAGATCTTCTGCCCTTGTGCGTGAAGAGGGAGCATGAGTTGTTTTGTTGCCCACGACACAGAAACCGCAAGCCAAGGCAGAATCCGAAAAAGTCACACCATATTGAATCAAAAACAAATAAACTTCCAAGTTTCCAATTTACCAAATGATGTTCTGGACATGACAGATTGGATTGAAAGTACGATGGTTAAATAAATGCATATTGACAACGCAAATATCACATAACAGAAAATGGGACTTGCATAGCCCATACATCATAATGTAAAAGAAATAATACGACTAATACATGCTTTCTGCAAGATGCGCACTGCAAAATGCGTACTGCATCACTACTGATGTAAAACCAAGGATGCCACTATGATTGTAGGAATGAGGAAAGAGTTCCTCCAAATACGTAAGAAGAGTCCTTGTCAGAAGAAGCTCGGCATGTGTGAAAAACATTGACAATGACGTTTTAAACAAGTAATTTTACCCACATTGCTAATCTGACTAGTGAATCCTTTTTACCACATTTGATACAGGCATCTGCCCGTTCATACGGGTACTTCTTTGTTTAAAGATGCAGGCAAATCAGCACCACAGCTACTATAAATGTAACTTACTGGTAACGGCTTGTTTCTTCCAAGATTAATATATGGAAACCTGTGTCCCTTGTTCAATAGTGGAAATGCATTAATTTGACGGTATATGTGGGTCCCTCTGTGTCATAAAAACTGTAATGTATTTTGGAGGACATATTCGTATGGCATACACTTGCCATCTCCCTATTTTCAGAATTAGAAGTAGGAGCAGAATGAACTGCGCACAGAGCAATACCACATGTTAACAACAAATGGAGGCATCTCCACTCTTCTACAAATCAGCATCAAATGCAGGTTGAGATTACCATGACAAACATACAATTTAGCTCATCCGATTGGTCATTTGTTGCTGAGAGAAAGTGGTGTGTCATGCAATAAGATCAAACGTTACTATCTATCTATCTATCTATCTATCTATCTATCTATCTATCTATCTATCTATCTATCTATCTATCTATCTATCTATCTATCTATCTATCTATCTATCTATCTATCTATCTATCTATCTATCTATATCTATCTATCTATCTATCTATCTATCTATTTTCTTAAGCTCTTTTTTAAGGTATTTCATACATTCTACAAAAAATGACAAGTCCTACAATCCTCTCCTGCTTCCGAATGTCAATTCGTATAAAAAAAATTACCACACACAAATGTGACAGTAAAATAGTTGTAAAAATAACAAACAGATCGCTTCATACAATTGAGATTATTTTTTGCTTACCACTTAGAAAGCATTCAAAATTTGGATGACATCTGGTTGTTTGCCACTGCGATCCAGGGTACATGTGCCTTCATACAACCTGTGCTTTTTTGATTGATCAAAGGCAATGACTGAAATTTTCCCCGGCACTGACCTGCATGCATTCAGCAGATTCTAGCCATGACACAATAACACATCACCACGACAGCGTTTTGGACGAGTTGACTTTTTCATATTTGCTATTCTAGCGATTGTTGTGTAACCGCACGGGAACAAGCTAAAATTGAGATTGATGAAAGTACTGTGGGCATTTAAAATTGACACACACGGTCAGATATGCAACATTACTATACTGGCATCGGAATCTTATGTTCTTTGCTACATAACAGATAAAACATAACAAAAATTGTGTACCATGTACGAAGAACAGCCTCCCAGTTGTAAAAATAAAATTAATCGCCACTATTGATCCTTTCCCTCCAATTAAAAAGTAGATATACACTATCGTCCTTTTTGTTGATTTTACGTTTTTTGCTGACAAAATTATTTTTAATGAGAATATAGGCTAACACCTTTCAGGATAGCCTATGCTATATTACTAGATAAGTTTGATGTGGTTTGTGTGCAATGAACCAGGCACATGGAAGCCATTTTGATCTATTGCCACGTGCATTCTCATTCAGATAGGCGTTACGGCCTGCAAGGGTACAGCACGGTAGAGACGTGGAATTGTGATGCCAAGATTCCATAGATACTATCGCATAAGAAAGCTAAAATATCGCTACGGTTTGATATTGGGCCGACATTATAAGGTGTGAACTGAAACTGTATGAATGTAAATTTGGTTGTGACAAAGAGATACAAAGCCTTGTGGAGTGCCTTTCTGAAATCTTGATTGGTTCCCATGGATATTTAAAAACTACCTGAATCTCCCTAAAAAACAATTCTCGTGAAGATTTAAGAAATCAGTATCTCAATACAGCGCTCAATAATTGTGTTATCAAGATCCACATTTTTTTCTAAATAATAAAAAATAAGAATGATACTCATAATCGCATCATTCGAAACTATCTGCAAACAACGTAGCCCATGTAATAAGCACATATCCCTTTGTGTTTTTCAAATTTATTCATTTTTGATATAGGCAATACTTTTTCATGACTCAAAGGTGCTACCTTGAATTTTACAAAAAAAAAATGTTCCTGCATAAACAGAAAGTTGTGGTACTCTTGCCAGGATAATTGTTGATCTCGTAAGAATTCTAAGGAAAAGATGAACCCCAAAATTGACATTTCGCTCCCCTCCTTGTGTATAGTACTATTTCTAAACTATGAGAGAACACTCTGCCGGTTTGTTTAAAGTTTAAAAAAAACACACACAAATAAACAAAAAAAAAACGAAACAAACAAAAAAAGAAAACAAAAAAAAACAAACAAAACAAAACAAAAAAGAAAGAAAGAAAGAAAGAAAGAAAGAAAGAAAGAAAGAAAGAAAGAAAGAAAGAAAGAAAGAAAGAAAGAAAGAAAGAAAGAAAGAAAGAAAGAAAGAAAGAAAGAAAGAAAGAAAGAAAGAAAGAAAGAAAGAAAGAAAGAAAGAAAACAGGTGCCTTCATCGTGATAAAGATCATTGACTAGAGTTCTGACATTTTCCTTTTCGCACAGTTTGGCCTACTACATGAATTCTATTTTCTGCTCATACCTAGCATCAACTAAAGCCCCTTCTTTATGGTTTACAGTTGTGCACAGAGAGATGAAATATCTCACCGGCCGCTTACATTTATCCTTACATTTAATGGACCCATGAGGAATAAAATGCCTGTTGAGTTGCTTCTTGCACACGAGGCGAACTGTCTTAGCATTAAAACATGATGTTGGTGGTAATTAGCAATGTTAATAGTGTCAAACGAGATCATTGACAATGTTGACATTTTTGCCACCGCTGTATCAATTGTTTCATCATATTCCACCAGGATTCAACACAATTACAGATATATTTGACATTCAATAATTGTGGCTATTAACTAGATTTGTTTACTGTTTGTATCTTTGTGTCAAATGACCCTATATCTACTTTGTCATGATTACCACTTTAATAGTCATTGTCTTATTTATAATATACCGTATCAGTGTCTGCGTGAGTCAACAGAAGTATTCCTTAGTAAATATTGCAATGAAAACATTTAAACGTGTTTCCAAAGATATTTTAATCTGATGGCTTCGATCCTCATCCAGTCCTCTGCAGGTTCTCGATGACAGGGTCATATGTTCTGTCGATACGTTTGTAATGAGAAGTATTTTATATTTGTGTTCCCACAAGTCAAAATTATCGTTAAGACCTATCCCAAATGCTTATTCGCTGACAGTAAGTTGCTTTCGAGTAGTTATAATGCAATGAGCCGCAATTACTTATGTTATCAAAATCTCTTGTTTCATGTCGAATAATAAAAATAAGAATGATGTTCATCATGGCAGTGTGTGTAACGCTATGTAGAAGCAGTGCAGCGCATGTTGTCAGCATATTTCCTTTCATGTTTTACAAACGTATCCATTTTCTATATCCGCAATACCTTTTTTATGTATCAAGGATGCTACTTTGAACCTCATTGTCCCTGTACAGACAGAAATTTGTGATACTGTCCCCAGGATAATTACTGATCTCATAAGATATATAAGGAAAGTAATAACCCATTTTTTTTTTTTTTCTTTTTTTTTTTTTTTTTTTTGCTCGTTTTCTTGCGTTTAGGGCCAAATCTAACTGAGTAAAGACCACTTTGCTGTTTTTGTTCTGTACTTTTTTCACACAAAAGCAACTAAGACAAACAACCAACAAACTGAACAAAACTTGTTATCCCTTTTCGCCACCATTGGATCACTTCTGCCATCCTATTTCAACGGGATTCAAAATTTCCATTGATATTTTTAATATTTGATAACGAAATGGTTCATTTTGCTGTTTATATTGTTGTGGCATATTACCTTATATCAACAGTGCTTTATCCTGCTTACCACTAAGTCACAGTTTCAATTGATATATAACATATCAGTGTCTCCATGTTACAAAAGAAGGCTACCTCACTAAAGCTTGCAATTAAAATGTTTAAACGTGGGTCCAAAAACCTGCTTTCCCTTATTGATTCGATTCTCATCCTGCCCTCGCAGGTTCTCAATGACGTGATTATAGATGTTTTGGATACGTTTGCAATCAGAACTATTTTATATTTGGGTCCCCACCAAAACAAACATCAGCAGGAATTTTTCGTTTACGTATGTGCAAATCTGAAAGTTCAAGGTTATTTTTAGAGTTAACACACTATGTCTGAGCCCAATCTATATATAATGCTTGTTTTACAGGCACTGGAATATATATATATATATATATATATATATATATATATATATATATATATATATATGCTATGACCTATCTGTCCGTAAAAAAATGTCTAAACAACTTCCTCGTTGTATAAACGGTGTTTTGGCTGTGCTGTTGTTTCATGAGAGTGATAAAAAAATGAATGCGAACCTTTCATGTGCCTTGAATAATTATGTCAGTAATAATAACAACCCATACAGTAGCATAACTCACCCTGCTGCTTTCATAATATACATTTAAAATCAGCATTAATATTTCTAACTGTACAGAACCCTAGGTTTCAGCATGTTTCTGTCATTACTGCCATTTTACCTAATACGTCATGGAACCGTTTACCGTCAAGACGCTTTTTCTGATGCAGAACTGAATACATTTGGTATAAAACATTTCAAAGTCTAAATAGTTGAATACAGTTTGTATTGGCTAGGTTCTTATCCCAACGTAGATGGCACGTATTAGTAAAACTACTGTATTTATAGCATGTTGTAGCTTTTAATAATGTTAGCTGAGTCATTTTTTGTGCAGAACACAGCTACTGCATTGGTGGTATCGGTTAACTGGTCAAGTGAGAATCGCTTGCTGAGGACGTACAACAATACGACCTTGGACAAAGCACAATTAGATATGCCCGTATAAAACTTGCATCCTGGTGTTGTTTCGCATTTCAATCATAAACGACTCTTGAACATGGATTTAGATAGAATAAATTCACCTGCGTTTGACATTCTCATGTGTTAAAAGCTGTTCATTAAATTTCAAAAGTTGAATTACCGGATTTTTTACGCAAAAAACCTATACGTGAATATGATTTATAACTGTGGTCTACTATGGTCTAAATCCCAATATACAAAAAAGAATATATAGACCTTGAATTTATTGATAAGATATCAGATTTTCTGGATTGTGGGTAACTCACTATGAGTGTTTATTTAGACTTGTCCAAAGAGTGTGATACCTTAAACCATCTTATTCCTTTATTCACAAATTTGAAAAAATAAAACACATGCGACCCATATGTTAATTGGTGTAAAACCTATCTGACAATAGAGCCTAGTAGGTTTTGTCGACCATGTACTCTCTGGGCATTTAACCATAACAGTCCCCCATGGAAATCTCTTCGGGTCTCCAATATTTACAAAAAAAAAACCATAAAATGGTATGCAGTACGCTTCCCTGAAATTTGATACATTTGCATATGCAGGTCAAGTAACTTTGATCAACTCATTGCATCATTTACACTCGCCCCAGTGATATGTATGTATGTATGTATGTATGTATGTATGTATGTATGTATGTATGTATGTATGTATGTATATAATGCATTTTCTTTTAACAAAATCTAAATCGAATTTGAAATCAAAATCAAAGACATTACAGCTGTACAAATTACAGAATCTGCTTGTTTAGGCTTATGAATGCAGAAAGCATAAATTGGATTTCTCATTATAACAAAGAAAGTGATTAACTTTTGAAATGGATATGTATTTTTGAAAGGGTCTATATACAGTTACCAAACAGCACTCTCTTGCTAATGAAAAACTCCCTCTTCTTGCCACATCTAAATTTCTCAGTCGTGGTCAATGGATATTCCTGTGGCCGTATCTTTCACATTCAAAAACGTATTTCTCGGATCATGTGTTACAAAACAAACAACTCCCACACAGGTCCACATTTTAAAACATTGGCGATTTTGAAAGTTGGATAATTATTTAGACTACAGGCTCTGGCATCTAATTTCACGTATATGAAGAACCAGCTACCAGAACCATGCAGTGGAATGATTGTATTTCAGGCAGTTACTCATCCTTGCTCCATTTACATCCAGATATCCCACTCCCACCCTCCAAAAAACAACACTGCTTACTGTACCAGATACTCTGTTTCTGTTTTCCTTCTTGCAGCTTACGCATGAATATTCCTGTTTTTCCAAGTTGGCTAGATCATATGTGATTAGTCAATATTTAGGCACATATATTACATTTATTTTTACTGTTGTTTCTATGTATGCACTAACCAAAGGATATCAGCCAGGTTTTTTTTTTTTTTTTTTTTCATTTGGCACAGGATATCATTGTCCTTTTCCTGTTTTGAAGTCATGTCAACAGCTACATCAATCTTACAAGTGACTTCTGCTAAAGCTGGTAGCATAGCGGTAACTAAGCGGGAGTCAACCGGACCTTAACGTTTTATCTGCTGACTGATCTTCATGTTCATTGTATTGATCCCACGATAGATATATGGCAATCAACCTCTTTGAACCAATTTAGCGAGTATTTAAACATAATTTTAATCGGAAGAAGGCATACCTTTAAGCTTATTCTCCGTGCGACATAATACCCTTTAATACAATTTATGGTCAGTCGCGCCGGGCTCTTTGTGGATGATGCTTAAGGCTTTGCATAATTAATGTGATTGTACTGGAACGTTTTCTATATCAATACCCTTGCGGGAGCAAAACCATTACTTCTTAAGGTGCCCTCACTATGCATCATACAGGAACCGTATTGATTGCGATATGATGTGCCTTTGTCCCGTGAATAAATTCTAATTTCATAATCAATACTCCTGGAGATATATTGTTTAAGTACTCCTCACGGCAACAACAATATTTCTGCTTGCCATAATATCGAATTTTCACAACCTGCCCAGTGGTTCATTCCTAAATTCAGAATTACATTTTCAGCTGCGCTTACTCTCTTCTTGTGTCTTGGATATGATATGATAAGTGCCTGAACTGAATATTTTGCATGGTGCTGATTAACATGTTTGATTCAAAACATTGACAAAAGAGTGTGTACCTTAATTATCATCCCTGAAAACAAACAAACAGACATAATACTTGTGTCATGATAGAATTGCATTACTACTTCATTGATTCCACCTTTTCTTTCGTATTCGTATGTATGTATGTATGTATGTATGTATGTATGTATGTATGTATGTATGTATGTATGTATGTATGTATGTATGTATGTATATATTTATATGTATATGTGTGTTCATACATACATACATCGGCAATGATGTGTATCTTTACACCGTCAATTAACATGCAGGCTGGAATCGTTGGCGGAACTGCTGCTATTGCTATTTTTTTTTAATTTCAGAACCAGAAATCCTATGTATCACCGGCTGCCTTTATCGACATTTTTTTTTCTATAACATCCCCTTTAGCATTCATCTGAACACTAAGGTTAGGCTGATGTAACTTATGGCGAACCCAGCTTGGTCTGATGTATTATGCTGGACCAAACCTCGCTTGTAGAGATTAACTACCAGCAAAAAGAAAAAGAAAAAAATAGAGACTGCGAAATATCTTAATACTTTCCTCAGATACATCTATCCACCAATTACCCCAACGCTCTTAATTCTCCCAAATCATTGCCAGCTACCAATTGCATCATTAACCTGATTGTTGCCACTTTTCAGGGCGAACGCCATGGTCCAACCTTGTGGCAGCACATTTCCAGGTATGTTTGAGGTTACAGAGAAAATTTGCAGTTGTGCCCGGGAACTCAGATAGGCGTTGCTCTCGTACTTCCAGTTGGTATGGCAATGTAACCACCCTGACCCTTCCCTCTTCCTTCTGGCATGCCAATGAAACCTAAGCTCGTTGATAGTCTTCCTGGCATTTAGCAGTTGCTGTGTAGTCTATATTTGCTGGCTACAGCAAGTCTAACGGTGCCGCAGGGCATGTCTCCTCGTGAAAAAAAAAAAAAAAAAATACCCTGGCCAAGGTAATATGAAGGTAATTACAGAGATTTAAGTTTAGAATATGAAGTCCGATTTAATTAAAAGCGATCTACACGCGTAAAAGCATGTGCTAAATTATTCTTTTAGAAACTATAAACGGAGCTCACATTACGGATCTTGATACGATTGATTTCTACTCCACATGTTGAATGTATAGTATCAATGGATATTGGTCTGTTGCAGGGCAAATGTATACACAGATTATAAGAATTCTGTTCTGGACTAATCCTTTCTGTTTTTACATCAAACTCACTTCAGCATGCACACATTCCATGGATGATATTTTGAAGACCAGTTAAACACAGCTGGGGGTTTTTTTTGATTTTTTTTTTTTTTTTTTTTTTTTTGTTTGTTTTTTTTTTTTGTTTTTTTTTTTTTTTTTTGTTTTTTTTTTTTTTTTTGTTTTTTTTTTTTGTTTTTGTTTTTGTTTTTTTTATTTTTTTGTTTTTTGTTTTCGTTTTATGTTTTTTTTTTTGTTTTTTTTTTTGGTTTTTTGTTTTTTTTTTTGTTTTTTGTTTTTTGTTTTTTGTTTTTGTTTTTTTTTTGTTTTTGTTTTTGTTTTTTTGTCAAATTAAACTGGCCACTTATTTCACATCCTGTATACTCTTAGTATATCAGAACATCGAGTAAATCACCGTGAATTGAGACGTCTTTATAGAAGTGGAGCTAATAATGAAAAGTACACTGTCAGTTGATATAAAAAAGCAGAAAGCATCAATTTGTTTTCAAGTACCCCAAAAGTTCCTGGGACAATGCCATCATTTCACCAGTATTCTGTTTATTTAATCCAGGTCACTTGTTTTAAAAATACCTCTCACTTCTGCCTATTGGGAAATTTTGTGATTTGAAAGGGTTTAAATGTGATCTCCATGTCTAACTGTTACAGTTTTCCCTGCCTGGCTCACCTTGCAAGGCCTATGCATTGGATCAGTACACGGCAACATGTCGCCTGTAGTGTCTTCGGCCGTGGCGACGCTGCTACATATGTTATAACTGGCCAAAAGTAAAGGCACTTAGCTGTCTAAATCAACAATTCAGCCAGGCCTTTCCATGACGAGTAGGCATACCTGACAGTGTTTCCTCAATCAGGTTGTTGTTTAATCTGAAGATCCAGTGGACAATTTTTTTTTTTCAGATTAGAATGCATTATCAAAGGAGGAAACATCGAAGCTGTGAGTAGTGAAGTACCCTGACTCAGTGGTGGCCACCATAAGAGCTGCACTCACGACAGGTCCCCGCACAAGAGGGCCCTGGGGACACAGGCGCTCGTGACGTTAAGTCAGTCAAGCTTGAGTGCTAATACGTGGCGGGGGGGGGGGGGGATGCGGAGTGGGTAAAGAGGGTGAACCTGGAACATCTATGCGTTCAATGACTCACATAGGGCCATATCTGCAATAAGATATTGTGTATTCATCTGTGCAGTCAATTATTTGTACTAACAAGATGGTGGCGGATGGTCCTAAAACCACAACGTCGTCACATGGGGCTCTTACATAGAAAGGTTTGAAATGAAGTTCACATCTGGACCACCATACCGCTTCACGTTTGCCATGATTTCTCCGTTTCTGTACACACCAACAAGCTGTCACTCACCAGTTAATTTCAAAACTATTTTTTACAGGTATATCACTCACATAATACATTGAAATCCACATATTTCCAAAGCAACACGCCTGTAATTGTCGCAAATGAAACAATCCATTTCGGGCAAAAAGTCCGACATTCTAGCGCCAAATTCAAACGGGTATTCCATATTCCCAATTGTCAATCAGACCATATTCTTTGATCTACTTGCGTTTTAATCCTGTTTTAATTTCTACAAATCGTGAAACCTGACCAAATTTGATTCCGCCAGTGCTTCTCTAATGCATCTAAGTTTTTTAGCGGCCATACTTTTGATCGGACACAGACTGGTAGCCTAACTGCTCTCTGATTGATTACACGGACTTTCAGCCAATCAGAGAGCAGCTGGGCTGCCAGCCTGTGTCTGGTCAAAAGTATGGCCGCAAAACAACTTTGATGAATAGGAGAAGCACTGACGGAATCGAGTTTGGACTTTTTGCCCGAAATGGATTTTTCGATTTTTTTACCCACTATGCACCCTCTCACTCCGTGTATTAGCACGAAAGCTTGACTGAACGGTGCGAGCGCCTGTGCCTGGGGAAGATAAGTGTCAGCTTACCAGGTTTCTACCCTCTATAAATAAGGTTTCCTACTACTACTACTACTACTACTACTACTACTACTACTACTACTACTACTACTACTACTACTACTACTACTACTATGACGTAAATAAGGAAAGGAGTAGGCACGCATTTTATAGCTTAGCCAAGCAGATGATTTGTAAGCTTTATATTAGATTAAATGACTGACGCATAAAACAAATATTACTACTAAGCAAATCAGAAAAGTGGTAGACATGTATTCTGTAGTTTAGCCAAGCTTATAACACTTAAGCTTTATAGTAGATAGAATGGCTGACGGATAAAACAAAATACATAACAGGGATACACTAAGGGATAACACAAGCTGTTATTTTTGGGTTTAGGCTATTTATATGAAAGTAATGAATTGCTAGATCTAGGCCTATCCAGGCCGTATATCAAAAGATGTATGTATAAGCCTACTTACCAATGTGAAACAAATGCTGAATGGCTATTGGAGCTGCATGTCCTCCCATTCTTGCCACCACCGAAGGAAGCACATAGCTCTCGACCTATGCCTATATGTATGAGACATCTTTTACTTCGATCCTGAGGTTTTGTGCTCACTTACCCTTTTTGAGGGCTGTATTTTGACGAGGGTTGAGGTTAGAGAGTGTGTGTGTGGGGGGGGGGGGGGGGCAAACATGGTCTGTATAGACCGAGGTGTACAATCTAGGATCATACAGCAGGGCCTTTGTTTCATTTCCATATAAATCTTCATTTTCAACTTTACTAACCGAGCAAGGCCATGCATGGTTGTCCCAGGATGATGACAGACTAGGCGTCTCGAAGAGATAGCTTTGAGAAGTCCAAAACAATCCATGAGTGCATCTAGTGAAAACACTTTCTTTGTTTGTTTTTTTGGGGGGTGTTTTTTTTTTTTTATGTTTTTGTTTTGTTTTGTTTTGTTTTAAGACAGTGTTCAATAAAGTTCCCTTAGCTTAGAGTGTGTTGTATTTTGCACACATCCGACAAAAGTGAGGTAAATAAAATGAACATGAAGAAACATTAAAATTATGCTTACTGCATTTACGCATCATACATTACTGGCTTTAAAGTTCCTGCGACTCTGAGTAAGACTCGCAGGAACTTGATTCTTGATCTCTGGGACATTAATAACATTACTGCGAATGTATAACTGTATTCATGGGACTTAGGTTACGTTCCTGGGAATTTGCCACTATATTCCTGAGAATATGCCACTATGTTTCTGGGACTTTGCTTAATTTCCAGAACCGACCTTTTTCTTCCCATGTACTCGCTTATATTCCCAGGAAATAGCCTAAATCCCCAGGATATTGCATAAAATCCTAGAAAAATGCCTAAATTCCCTAGAGTTCATTAATGTTCATAATGCCCTAACTTAGTTACAAGTGAATCAATATTGATGAAATTGTGCTACTAGAACCCATCTTCACACACTCTCCAAATTTGGTGCTTCTACCATGAGTAGAACGGGAGATATGATGATTGGGCTAACTTGTCCGAATGGAATGGACAATTTGTTTTGGAACAACTTATATATATATATATATATATATATATATATATATATATATATATATATATATATATATATATATATATATATATATATATATATATATATATATATACTTTATCATCATCATGATGGTTAAATTACATGATAAAGCCATTTTGTACAAGGAACAAAAGGATAGACTTTAAGCAAACCGACTTCAATGTAACAGTAAAGACAGTTATTAATTAAGCAAAACCATGCTTATTTACTAAAATTTTCAATTTCCTGTTATTTCGTCCAGCTCTAATCGCAAATTCATTACCGGCGCATTACATGGAATAATAAGGACCGGTATAATAAGCAAAACTTGGCAATGAAGGAAAATAAATGATATATATGTGTGACTGTAAATTAATTTTTCGCATAGTGACTATATACAGATGTAACTTAGTTACAAACGTTGTATCTTAACATGCAATTTCTACCAGGAGAACTAGTAGCGAATATACAGGGGTGTCATTTTTAACAATTTATGATGTAATGGCGAGTCATGGAAAATGTGATAACACACGGAACCCCTGCAAACTACGTGCGACTGCCAGTCAGATTTTGGAGGATCTAATCGTCGTACTCGGTTGTTTGGAAGAGGAATTGTGTTTGGCAAAAAAAAAGCAAAAGCATGCCCATACTTTCCAATTCGAGTGACTTTAGAAAAAGAGCGAAAAAATACAGGAACTTTAGTTTGAAATCAAATAGTTACACCGTTACGGGGCAGCTATCCACCCAGAGGATGCAGTGATGTTCCCTTTGCCTCATTTCTGTTTCGATTTAAGTGGGCGCCTTTATTATTCATGAGTCGAAGGAAACCCGTAGGCGTGCGTAACACAGGCAAGAGTTCAATACATCCACAATGGGAACTGGAAATGACTTCATAGTAATTATTCTGAACGAAAAGCGTTTGCGGTAAAATAAGCGGAGCGGGAAAAACACTGAGCGAGTCGTATTATGAATGCGAATAGCATGTCGAGTGTGGGTAGACCACTGCTGCACCCTGGATTCACATTGCGTAATGTACTTCACTGACACCTTGCAATTGTACTGACACATTGTACATCACAATCATCAACAAACTATGCGTGACATGAACTTAAGTGATATATTTAACCCTTCAATATGAAAACCCCGCAGGTAAATTTGTATGAATCACGCAAAATGTTTTTTTTGGGGGGGGGGGGGGGAGGGGGGTAGGTAGGCTTGAGATATCCCAGTTATGCTTAGGATAAAGCACTAGCATCCAAAAGTCAAAAGTCGCTCGGCGTAAGAGTTTTACTAATGTCACAAGACATGACCTGTTCTGAATTATGCCAAAACAATTCAACTGAAACAAAAAACAAGACAAAGAGAACTAATGATTAAACTTTGGCCAAATTATTAGCAATTGCGTTTTTCAAAAGTTACTTTGCAAAAATGAAACACAATGTGAATTGTGTAAATTATCAGCACATCGGCTTCTTTGCATCCACACACGATTAATGAATGCAACGTAAATTGATATGTTTGACATTTGTTGCAATTAAAGGCTGACATTATAACATTACTTCATTCACACAAAACAAATGGGTGGAGAATCAACCGCTTCCCCATGACATCTTGCATGTAAGTTATTGGATGGTTGGTAAAGGCGAAAAAAGACCCTTTGAAATTCTGTTGCGGACGCACCGGTTCACAATATGCCATGCCGTAGAACACTGTCAATGTTGCAAAAGATTTTTTTTTTTTTTACCATTTCAAAAAAAAATAATAAATAAGTAAAAATAAAAAAGTAAGAGATCATGGCCTTTATGTACGATGGAGCCAGTGTTTTTAACAGTTTGTCTGCTTTTTTAGAGGAATGTGATGAGCTATTGGTTTTTAAGAAGCAGTATAAAGCTTTATTTCTTAATTAGTCGTCGGTGAGGTACAATAGTTTTCTGCAATGTGAAAATATTTTATACATTGTATTTACACTAAGTTTGTATGTATCTTTTACCTTTGTTCCATGTCTATTTTCACCTTGTTTTGTACCCCAGGGCCCTGTGAAAGAACAGTCATGGACTGAACGGATTTCCCTGGTAAAATATATTCTAATGAATAAATGAAATAAAAAAGTTGCAATTTCTGCTGAAAATTTAACAACACATCCATCAGCATCATTGTTCATTGCTGAGTGCATAACATGGTAATGGTGATATTGGAGACTAACTCGTGTTATCGACTGTGAACATATATATGTTTGGATTTTTAATAGAACGGGCTATGTCTTCTTTTCAAATATCAAATGCTAGCAAGTGCCCAGACTTTTTGAGGGGGGGGGGGCGTTTTCATTGAACACAAGATAAAATCGTGGCATCTTTTAATTATGGATTCAGTCTGATATTTTTTATCAAATCTCCTGCAGATTGTGACTCCCGTAGCGGAACTGATCAGAAGGGACACCATCTATAGCGCTGGACCCACGCCTGAGCTTTTTTCTTTGAAAGTCAGCAGCACCGCAATAAGAGACAATTGAAGCTAGGTTTCCATGTGCGCGTATTGCGCATTGCGTACAACGTATTGCGTAGTTGCGTATTGCGTACTGCGGATACTATTTTCCATGTATCCGAAAACCAGGCGTATACTGTAACTATGTATGTTTACTTTGGTAGGATTTGGCGCCATTTTGTGTATGTTACGCGCGTCTACCGTGCGTGATGCGTACAAAATCGCCACACACAGTGATTGAAACGCATACGCAACACGCAGTACGCACTACGCATACATGGAAATGGGGTAGTTAATTTTAAGTCAATCAATTATTACGCACTACGCAGTACGCAATACGCAATACGCGCACATGGGAACCCAGCTTAAGGCGGAAGAGGTTACCGCAATATTTTAGAGGAAAAGACATTCAGGACTGGGTAATTTGTGAGAGCAATTTTTACATTAGAACAGGTAATCATAAAACGCAAGAGCAGAGTAGCCAGCCTTTTTCACGAGGCCGCGCAAAAAAAAAAAGTTTTGTTTCCTGCGAGATGAAGTTGCACGCAGACGTATTTGATACATACACGATCCGGAAACTTTGACCACATGTTTAGTAAAGGTGTTCTAGTTTTGCAGCTAGTTTCAACATATTTTACCAAATAATACCGTGGTGTCGTATAAATATTGCCATCAACATATCTTGGCGAATCATACCTTTAGGGAACGATTTTGTGCGTGATAACCAAGGCTGTGTTGCTTTGTCACGAATGCATGTAACTGTATCCGAAATCGGTATGGCGGTCATCTTGTATATACCAAGGCAGACATAAACTACATTAACAGCTGCCTCCAGATTGTTCAATGATACCAAGGTTACATTCCATAGAATCGTTACTGCACACAACAGTTCAGCGCCAAATATGAATACATTTTGCTTAGGTTTCAAATTTAGTTAACAACTTTCTTAGTTTGTCCATCTAGCCGTGTTAAATGAACGACCATACTATTTATATTAATTGTCTAAGCGTGCCTATTGGATATCTAACATTATGTAAGTACCATCCTTTAAAATAAGGTTACCATGAACTATTTAACAACTACTGTTTGGGTATGAGATTGTCTTGACGCTTCACTTGGACCGATATCCAATATGCACATACAATTAATAAGTACACTATTATATTACAATCCAATGCACTGTGTTTCCCTTGAGATGTTAGCAACCGTCAGTTGCGAAACTCGGACGTTTGGTACATCGTACATGAAGCATTTATATGTCTTGTGAATCGCAGACCAAAAAGTACTCGTCAAATGCTAATAATGACTTCTTGAAAGGTTGTAAACAATTCTTCAACCCGGAAATGGAAAATGTGAAAACTCAGATACATTAATTTCTAACCTTGACTAAATTGATGTGGCTATAGGTTCCAAGACAATCTTAATAATGTCCACAACCAGGTAGTCATGAATGTGGACATCAATAAATGATATAGTAGTAGTAGTAGTAGTAGTAGTAGTAGTAGTAGTGGTAGTAGTAGTAGTAGTAGTAGTAGTGGTAGTAGTAGTAGTAGTAGTAGTAGTAGTAGTAGTAGTAGTAGTAGTAGTAGTAGTAGTATTTATTACTATTCGTGCAAGATATACGCCATTTACATCGGGGGCGCCACTGTCGGGGTATCAACAGTGGCGCATCCATTACATCTGTACAGCCATACAATCTAAAAAAAGTACACAGACTTGTGAACATACTAAAGAACCACCAGGCATATGAAATAGAAAAATGGAGCCTCTACAATGTGGGTCCTACATGGCCTTCCACTTGTAAAGTTGATCTCCGGCGACTGAGGGCCAAATTGAGAAATTGTCTGCTACAGTCGTCAAATATCTGAAATGCACATTTGCTGTGTGACTACGCAACATCACCAATTAAAAATTTCATTTTGTTAATTAATGAAGAGGCCATAAACTCTTCCCATAAGAAACTAAGACCACTCGCCAATAACTGCGCTTCAATTTTATAAAATAGATCAGACCGAATATCTGCACAAGAAGAACATGAGAAAAATACATGGAAAATGTCTTCCCTGTGTGAACCACATACATCACATATATATTACAAAATAAAATTTATAAGGGTGTAGATTTTTATGACGGACGCAGGGGGGCAGCCGAATATTGAAGATGGCCAGACAAACAATGCTCGAAAGGGGGTCATCTCAGTTAATAATCCATGCTATGTGTAGCCAAATGATCATCATATTTTAAATACTTGATATATGCTGTAAAGGCCTTTTCATTGAGTATGGACCAATCAGGGACGTGTTATAACACGTCCCTGGACCAATAAATCAAACCTAATAGAGCTACAATTTTAAATTGCGATATTCGCCGGCTTGTCTCTTGACATTAAAAAGTTTTTTGTTTACACTGTATGTGTCATTTTGCTCAAAGGTTACTTCAATGACAGTAATATTATCAATAGAAAATGGGGTTAAAACCAATTAACTTTTTCCTACTCGCGCATTTGTTTATGCTTACCTCCATAGTTATAGCTCCTAAGCAAACCGTAGTGAAATCAAAGCCCAAGAAGATTTCTGGTTCAAGGGTTAAATGTTGAAGTGACACCTTCCCAAACATACATTATATTCAGGCATATTTATTCCCTTTATATGACAAAAAATGGATAAGATTTTTTTCTCCCCTCTTATTTTAACATTGTGTCACCTGGGGTCCTGTATTCGCTGCGTGACTGAACGTTTTGCGATCCTACACCCGCAGGGTATTTACTTGTCCCAGACCTGCAGTGCGGCACAAGGTGTTCTTACATGAGCGCGATTGTCACGCCAACCCGCGGGAAGCCTGGAAATCGAATCCATTAGCTTGCTATTGGGGCCACAAACACAAACACACGCACGCGTTTCTGCAGTTGCGGTGCAGCGATTATCTACATAGCTTGTAGTAAATATCTCCAAACGATCTATGATGCCGACAGAGGCCGCACTTTGAGGTACGACGTTTACGACTGCAAAAGGGGGCCACTTGTCTCACCCTCCTGGCAGTAATATACTTATTTTTATTTTAGTAATGTTTTTACATTCTTATGTACTAGGAATAATATTTGATCACATGTTAAATCAATTCTACTCACCTATGTTGATGTCCTCAGCAAGCGTAAGAGTGCTTAATGAACAGTTCATGCTCAGTTCATCTGGATAAGTCTACAAATAAATCCCAGCCTAAACTGTGCTACAACCAGAGTTAGAATAAACTGAGCAGACCTGAGCCTTTCTTAACTTTGAACTGACACTATATGCACACAAGTAATCTAGATACTTATCTTAGTGCTCTAGTATTAAGGTCCCGCCTAGTCATATCCCTATCAAATTTGAAGAGGAGCTCCTTTGTCATTCTAGGAAAATCCCATACATATAAATGTGTATTAGTAGTCTTTAAATAACGTACATTTAGATATACATAAGGAACGGTACTTCTAAATCATCCACGCTAGCATACACTCATGCCGATCTTTATATGGTCTCGAGACTTTTTTTCGGATTCAATACGTGATTATGCGCCAGTGAATGTACATGCTAGATTCCCACATCTTTTGCAGCTTTGGAAGAAAAGAAAAAAATATATACCATCTCCATGTGCACAAGCACAGGTACATCAGTACACAGAAACATCACACAGTGACATATAGGATGCAAAATATCAACCCAAAGATACACAAAAATGTTCAAGGTCAATTTAAAAGCAATCAGCCAAGAGGATACTGAGAAAATGTTTCCCCAGAAATGACCACAACATGCAGCAAGATATGCTAAACTCACTAGCACAAAGCCTATCCGATTACTGTCACGTGATCCCCAAAATTTGAAATAGATCTGTTTCACCATTTGTAAGGAGACTACATATAAAACATGTAAATTAATATCCTTACCTCTGCCATGGTAATAACTTGTTTAGCAATATGTAAATTTCAAACAAATTCCTCTAAAATCAGGAAATAACAGCCGTGCAATATAGTGGAACACCTTGGTGAAAACAGAGTCCAGCAAATTTCCAAAATGGTCAAAGAGAATCCAGCTGACGCATGTGGGAAAGTGTTGGGAATTATAATAAAAAACACAAAAAGAATCAACCATAACCAGGGTGCAGTACAAACAGGTCCTCCGGCTACCTTGATATTTTCAACCCACACTCATTCTGTTCCTTCTATAAGGATACTAATATTTGCTTTTCTGCCGCATCAAAGTCATATGCAATGCATTCAGGGAACATAAAAAAATAAGAAACAGCCAATGAAAAAACAAATCCAAATATTACTAGAGCGCGTCCAGTTCAAGAATCCTTATAGCAAAAACACAGTCAGGTTAAAGTGGTTTTAGGTCATAGCTTTAGATGTAGAATATATATGCAAACATGCACATCAGTATCCTTATAGCAACCCTGCTAACATGTCCTCTTTCCCATCATATGTAATTTTAAAAAGTCGTTGAAAATGATAGTTTTCAAGTGTTCCAAACGGGCGCGATGGAAATCTAGTCAAGCTGTATTCATACCATTTTTGAACAGAATCATGTTTGTGATTCAGAAAGTTGATTTTGTTCAAATTGTACAAAATTTCTAAAGCACAAGAATTATTTAAAGATAAAATAACATTGTAGCGTTACAGGTTCAACGCATTAGAATTAAAGAGTGTCTGGAAAGACCACCTAGTCATGTAAAATTGGCGAAAGAGATATCTGCAATTTTTGCAAAAAAAAAAAAAAAAAAATGTTGGCCTGCGACTTCTTGAAGACAGTTGATAAACACGCGCCCAACGTATAGTCCCTGCAAGCTTAAACATAACCTGGTAAACACTGTTGCATAACGATTGATCTCATGATGTTTGCATGTATGCTTTGATACAACAGCAGTGAATGCGACGGGAACAGTGACTGCATGTTGCCACATGACGATGAGGTTCTCTGCAACATTCGGAGATGTCTGATTGTATTCATTTGTACAGGATTTGCAACATAATAGGGTGGAGGCTAAATGCCGTCGACACCAATCGTTGTGGGCTCACTTTTTTTTCAATAGTACTAGCGACAAACTCGCATTCTATTAGACAGATGAGCGTCACCTCTGTGACATCATGCTACTTCCCGGTTTCATTTTGAAATAAGAGAACAACATAAACATCTAGGCTAATACAGATTGAGTTTTGAAACATAATTTTTATACTAAGTGGTTCCTGGAACAAAAAGAAAGTAACCTGGTTTCAGGGGTCGGACTTTATTTGGTCCATGGGAAAGCAAATTTGGTGGAACCTTTTTTTTTCTGCAGACGTGCGTATATAGTGTTGAAAGATTGTGAAAATGACGGTAGTTTTATTTAAAAGAGATGGCACGATACTCTTCCAGAGACTGGACGATTTCAACCAATGTTTTATTGAATAATTGATCAATCAATCGCTTCAAGTTGTAATTTGTAAGTGTTTCGCCTAAAATTATTTCCATTAGTACACCCACTTCCATCTCTGCTGTTGAGCCGAAACATGTACGATACCTATTGCGTGTATTTCCTTACGTATATTCGATCACTTTGGGGGGGGGGGGTATACAATTTCAAACAACAAGGACTCAATTTAATATTTGCTCGACAACACTCCCTGTCCTGAAACGAGAGACTCATTATGAAGTATCCCTCAAACAAGTGTGGCATAACTCGGAACATTGCCCAGCAACACTCAGGGAAATAAAAAAAAAAAAACAATTATGACTGCGTCTTAAAGAGCATAAACCAATCCCAATTCCTCACATTGATGCCATTATGACGTTTTCAGTCTTCTCAAAATATATGACAACATGATATTAGAAGTTACCATTTTCGAGTGGTCAGACAACTGCAATACGAGTGTACCAAATTCGGGGGATGTTTAGCGAATATTTGGTAACTGGGCGCAGAATAGTCTCTCTACACAATGTGCCAACAATATGATTAAAATGTATTTAATGTGGTACTTTGCTGCGCTTTTTTCAACTATATTGCGTCATATCATCACATGCCAGCTCATTGATTTAATGCATTCTAAATTCAACGGAATTGGAAGTTTTATCCAAATAAAAATTTCACACATTCCTTCCGTGTGATACACTTGAAAAATTATTCTTGGCGGCGTTTATAAGTATATTAAAAATTGGATCCAACTTGTTCTGCATTCCTTTTTTTTTGTCCATAATAATATCATGTCTTCACCAGGGCTTCATACACAAAATAGAAATTGCAGAATATGCTTTCGGAAGATTCCTTAAAAGGTCCACATGGAAAGGGGGCAATAACTGGTAAAATGGGGGATTGCTGGCAAAATAAGGTTAACATGTCCCGGAGGAACCTTCATGACATTGGCGCAAGTGACGAATACATATTGCGTGTATTTCCTTACCTTTTGGACAGTGTACTGTAATAGTTTAATCTTAGAAAACAGCATATCCGTTCAATAACGTCCCTTATGCTGATGTTCTAATACATGTTTACTAACAACGGTCTTCACAGCAACTATGTATGATTTTATTTATTTATTTATTTATTTATTTATTTATTTATTTATTTATTTATTTATTTATTTATTTATTTATTTATTTATTTATTTATTTATTTATTTATTCATTCATTCATTCATTCATTTATTTATTTATTTAGTTGTTTAGTTGTTTATTTATTTATTTATTTATTTATTTATTTATTTATTTGTTTGTTTATTTATTTATTTATTTATCTATTTATTTTTCTTATACCTTTAGCAAAAATATAAAGTAAAATTCTCTTGTCATGCACATAAGAATACAGACTCTTCTGCACATGAAATTCATTTTCTACTATATGCATGACGTTACCTTGCAATATTTATTTCACGTTGGTATTTTACTCTGGTATTTTGCAGATATTGAAAGTGATTGAAAGCTGTATGAGCTGATATTTTACTGTCATTTAGAACACAGAACGGCCGGGGCTTGAACGAGAAACGTTCTGCACCTATCACCTGTCCAAAAATGAGAAACGAACATTTCCAGTTGCCCGATTTCCCAATCTTAAATGAATACTGCATTGCAGCAGATATCCGACACATAATCCACTGGTGTAATTTGACAGCTCACATACCGTGACTTTTCTGGACCTACCATTTGAGTGGTCTGTCAAAGAACATCAGAGCACGACAGCTGCAAATCAGTGATAGCGAAACAATACAAAATCACACACACACACACACACACACACACACACACACACACACACACACACACACACATATATATATATATATATATATATATATGACCTTGGCCCAAAGCAATACATACAGCTTTGTAATAATACGTGATAAATATTTTGTAAAAATTTTTCCATAATTAAAACCCTAATGCTGTCTATGATTTATTCAGATACATCATGAATAATTCAATCATACATCACGAACTCAACAATACATTTTTACTGATAATTTATTACTTTTGTAACTCATCCTCTATGATTCAATTCAGTTATACATATGCACAAAATAAGACTTAGTTTACCGTTTACTTAAGGAATAAAGTGTGGCGTGGCATTCGTTGTTACCAATATGTCACGAAGGAGGCGGTGAGATCGCAGTCAGATTGCGATACGATAGAGGAGCGACCTGACAGCCTCACCGCCTCCTTCCAAATAGGCCTAGGCTCAAAATATTGATCATAAAAAAAAACAGAGGCAGAGGTATATCATAATTGTGTCTTTGGCCTACATTTGGCTGCAATGCAGATACGGTTTTTGGAAGATTTCTTTGAACGTGAGAAACCTCATAGGGCACCCCTAGACGAACGACGTCCATCAAATGTAATTGGCTGAATCAGGTCATGTGACAAATCAATATATCACGGTAGAAAGTGAACGATCATGGCAAGCAAGCAAATTCGCGGCGTGCTGGGCGATTTTTGAAGTAGTTCGAGTTATGTTTGGATTATTTTTACGAGACATAGGTTTTTTAAGTGCAACGTCTGTACCAATAATGGCAGTACTTAGCAGAGTTCATTTTTGGTGTGGAGCTGGAGGTATTGGATACTAGGCATGGGGATATTGGCCTACGTAAAATTCTAGGTCTGGTCGTACCACTCACTGACACTGGTTAAGGTCATCTGGGGGATTATTCATCCAGTGTATCCATGAACGCACCTGCATCGACTTGTCATTACATGTGTGAATATCATTGGGAGAATAATTGTGGAGTAATGCCATCATAAGGTTTGTAACGTTGCTGCATTTGGTTGTCGCAGCATTGCTGTCAAGTGCGGACAGGGAGTACACATGCACTTGAATTACCTCGCCATCTATTATCGACCATTGGAACGCGGAACCAAAATTAATTAAAACATTGCATTTTCGTCAAAGATATTTTGTGAACATTTGCTGTAATTGTTTTATTAAATGAACTAAGCAACCATACATTTCTACGTACTTAATTAATGATGAATGGTGGTGAAATAGAAATCCAGAGACTCATAATGGGTGGTAATCCAGCGGGGGCAAGCACAGCAAAAAGAAGGGTCATCGTGTATATCAGATGTTATATCACGGCAAACAAAGCTTTTAATCACAGTAGACTCGTTTTCACACCGTCTACTATATTGTGATAAGAAATATTTAATAGCTCCTCCTAATAATCATATCAGTATTGCACCATCAATGACCATCACTATATCAATAGCAATCACAGCTTAATCAAGAGTACTACGAAGCTTCACCTATAGTTAGATTACGTCGCATATGCATCCGATATCGCAACACAAAATAACATATTCCTTGATTTTAATCAGCAAAAAATCATTATTAATGCATGAATGACCGCGAAATTGGCGATCCCCTTGCCTCCATAATGCACGGTGGATAAACAATGGGAAGGTCTGTTGAATTTGCCCCAAATGTATTAGACCTGTGGGTACCACTGCACCACGTGTTCTTCGTCCTGGACACTGCCACATAAACACTCCCGCTGGTCCCACGGCCATCTCCCCGTCTCAATTCGCAATCTGTGTGCCGAAAACTGCAGGCGAGAGAACGAACACCTAATGTACTCTGGAAGGTACCTCTCGATACCCTGACTATACACATCATAGACAGGCATAGATGGGTCCATCTCTCTATATATAACATAGTTCAACCTGCCAGATCTTGTTATGTGGTCTGTTATTGTCAGAAAACTTTGTAGGATCACATCTATCAAGCCTAAAACATTAGCAATGTATGAGCTAGTACTCGTATTAGGAGATCTTGTCAATTGTACAGCAAACATAAGGGGATCATCATCCATGACTTGTCTATCATCAATCATCTTCCAATAAATAAATAAATAAATAAATAAATATATATATGTATATATATATATATATATATATATATACATATATATATATACATATATATATATATATATATATATATATATATATATATATATATATATATATATATATATATATATATATATATATATAACTTTTGTTTGTGTTCCACAAAGTCTATGAACAAGGGGTATCCCAGTTCTACCAAACATAGGTCATTAGTTGTGGATACACGGACTCTTACCTTAATTTCTCTACCTTTTTCTTCGGCCCTTCGTTGAACCAACTCTCACACCGATATAAGGTGGCCACCATAAAAGCAACATCCAGCACTTTTTTCTTGACTACAAACAGCATGTTAGAGTTTTTACTAAAAAAGGCCACAGGCTTTAAAACGTGTTTTTCATTACATTACATTTTCTTTCACAGCAGTAACCGCACTGCCGTCACCGGTGAATATGCTTCCCATGTAGATATATTTATCCAAATGACACATGCATGGTCCCCTCCGTCCCTATCTCTATGGTCAGCCGGTCTTCATACATATCATAGGGGGTCATGAATTCAATCTTTCCATGGCTTATTACCACGCCGCTAGATGAACAAAAGCCGGTTAATACTTTCAATTTTTTGATACACCGGTCTTGCCAAGTTGCAAGAATTACCGCATTGGCCGTCAACATCATAACATGTAGCCATCTCAGGAAACTGCCCCAGGCTCATCTCGTCTTAAAGCTATAAGATCATTAACGAATAGTGTAAAGAGAAAACACGATGTAAGGAGCCTTTACGGACCCCAACTATTGCAGCAATTATGGCTAAACCCCAGACACTTTTGATACTTTATAAATTGATGCGAGAACCAGTAGCAATCATACCACAACCTGAGCGTCCAAGTGTCTTGATCAACAAGGCCTGTCTTAGTACTCGATCACACGCTTTATAAAAATCGACAAATGCCACAAAAAGTTGTTTTCTTATTCTTGAAGCAAACGTCCATGGTCATTCTTTGGTAATAATAAGCTCTATACATCCTCGTTTAGAGACAACGCCCGCCTGTTTTCTATCTGGGGTAAAACACCTCATGACCCTGTTGCACTAAACATAGTCAAAGATCATGGCAACGGAATTTAAAATACTTATGCCTCTATAATTGTCACAGAGTGTTCTGTACCCTTTAAAATTGCATCGTGAATTTTGCATATCTCCTTGCAGTCGGATATGTGCTTACAAAAATCAGGTTGAACAAGGCCGTGAGGAAGATGGTCCATTCAGCAGGCAATAGCCGATATAATCCGGGACTCACTCCATCTGGCCCACAGCCTTTTTTCGGTGTCACTTGACATACATACATACATACATACATACATACATACATACATACATACATACATACATAACATTGTATACTGATTTCATATTACACGATCAGAAACATTAAATATGGAACATACGTTGCGCTCATGCCATTTAGGTAAACCTTCATTGCGAAAATGACTGCATTTTCTATTAAATCTTTGAGTGCTTAGTTATGGACAGAGTCAACAGTATCCTCGGTGGGCCGAGGAAAGCAGTTTGACCACGTCATGATTTTCTCTGGAACATCACAATTACGCTGGTACTTGAATAAAAATTCATGTCACAAGGAATATGAATCAAGCACTGTTTTTGTAATTGAGGTCAGCCCTTTTAAAATAGTTCAACTTTATTTGCAGTTGGAATTTAAAGTGTTAAAGAAGAGTTCGTACGTAGGGCAGCCAGCCTACCTGCCAAAGAAAAGTGTGGTTAAGTTTGGTAAGAAGGATCATTGGGTATACTGTCTTTTCCTGGGTTTTCAGAGTTGTATAGTGAGTACGTAACAGAAATCAACATATTTCTAAACATATTATCATGGATACCAAACATGCCAGCATAGTCATTTGCATTATGCATGTATTGAAGCATCTATGGCTATGAATGATTGCGTTACATATCGGAAATTATAAAAAACAAATGCGTCTTGAACAGTATGCAACACGGCGGGTTTGATAAAGAAATAAAACGCCCGCATACGTGCTGTTTTGTGATGGATTATATCCCTTAGAAGCATGACATCAAGACTGTTAGCTGGTGACTGTTATATCTAAATCTAATACAAAAAATGATCAATGACACAGCCCTGGAGCACATTTTTGAAACTGAAAAGGGCACCAATTTGTTTATCTATTTATGTTATTTATTTATTTATTTATTTATTTATTTATTTATTTATTTATTTATTTATCAAAATCTACAAATAAATATAATAAATCCATACCTGGAAATTCAATATATATATATATATATATATATATATATATATATATATATATATATATATATACAGTGTTAAGTCTGAACCTTCATTGCCCCATTTACAGTTCCTCCACTAATATACACAGCGGCTGTGAAGTTTTCATGACATGAACAAAGTTTCATAACAATTTTAGTTATAAGTTTACAATGGCTTCACTGTTGAAAAGTACATCCCATTTGATGCAATTTTAAAAAAAGCAATGACTGTCATTTTACGTTATTATGCGTAGGGTTAGCACTGTGCTTCATACAAGCCAGAATGTGCGTTGACAAATTTGTGACTCGTAAATTATTTTCTAAAATAGACACTTGAACATTTTTGTCATTGAAAAGGCTCTATGTTGTGGGGTTGCCTGTCCGTCAGTCCATATCTTTTTTTGCGTTCTTATGTCCTCGACAACATTTGTTGCCACACTATCTTCAAATGGACTCTGATTTTTTTCGAAATTTCGGGCAGAGGTACATTATTAGACGAAGATAGGACCATAAAAAGTCGGCTCACTTTGACCTACATGTATTAATGGGATACAGTGGGCTTTTGAGTGTGCAATTGGTCACCTAATATCCTCTGAGCACATGAATGGGGTTTACTTGTTCGTTTTTTGTTTTTCAGATTTGGTGGATTGATCAATTTTAAAACAAAGTTTAGATGATACGATTTTCTGGTCACATGTCTTGTCGGATTATTTTTATCACTTTAGTGGAGCGACGCGTTGTAAGCACAAAAATAGCTCATCATATTTCTTATGACGCATTTACAGCCAACAATACTTTGCCACTGCCCTATCTTTATCATGTCTGGTTGGATTATTTTCAGCATTTCAGTGGAGAGATGCGTTGTAGGTCAAAATGGCTCATTACATTTATAGATCAGTGTGACCAATTTTTTTATCAGTCTGACATATGCACAGTCACAATTTGACTTTTTTTTTTACATGGAAAATGTTCAAAGTGCCTGGAAGTATTTTGCTCAACAGAACAGTTGATATCGCAAGAATTTTACTTCAGTTCAGCATATTCATGGGTCGCTGTGCACAAAGATGAATATATCATAGTAAGTGGCCATTGTGGAAAATCAATTTTTACTGCAATGGCAAGAGGAAGGACACATCCCGACTATTTCTTCTAACCATAGCTCATTGAGTTTACATTCATACCCAATGGAAATTTTAATCAGATTATTTTTAATGATCCTCTTGATGAGGACTAGCAAACTAAATTGATGTCCTGAAGTATAATCTTAGTACATCGTATATAAATACACAATGCCGAATTCCAACATCAGTCCAAAAACATAGTGCATCTGACAAAAATCAGAATGAATCTCATTAAAAGTTACATGGTGTCCATTTACGCCCTTGCCACATTATGTCATTGCAAATAGTTGCTTTGCACATCTTTTAATTTGCATTTTAACGGCCCCGTAGACTTTGCATATTAGTTAATAAGCCAGAAGAAAAAGTCAATGGTTTCGTAGCATTCTAAATTTTAAAGAACACCTACATTATACACCTGTTTTTTTTCTGATTTTTTTGCCAGTGAATTGTGTGTTTCATTAATTTACACATCACTTCACGACATTGTAAGGTCTTTGTCCCTTGATTCTTTAGACTGTTCAAATACCCATGTGCATCACCATACACGCTACAATAAAATACGGTGTGCAATGAAGGAATTGATGTTTCGATAAATCGATGACCGCGCAACCAGAAGTCAAGGATGTAAAATATCAATAAATAAAACAAGGCCTTTCAAAGCGTACCTATATTCATCCTTTCAAAATCACTATCGAGATAAGGTAAACAAAGAAATGTGATCAAAGATTCTCATAAGGTGCTTTTAAAGCGAGTATAAGGATTCTGAGAAAGGCACAAATTGTTGTAGTATTCGTTTAGAAAATGCAGGAGTGCCACAGCGTGCACCGTGGTGCAACCGTCACTTTCAACATAAAAATCTTCGGCACTTAAATATCATAGTTTGCCATCTAAGGAACCTCATTTGAATTTTGCGTTGTCAAATATTCTATCAAGACGCACTTTTACTTTTGATATTACTAACGTGGCTTTGGAGACTGAAGTTTTGGAATTATCATTATTTTTATGGTCCAGAAACGTCTCGTTTCACAAATTTAGATATTTATTCAATAGACTCAACGCGTAAAATCACTGCTGATGGTGAATATGCACCAAATACTGATTAACTGAAGTATTGGCTGAGCATTAAAAATGGTTGTGAGACGGTGCTTTGCATGGTTTTACTTGGTTCTCCGTGTACCGTGGAACTTTATTTGACACCTCTGTGCGGGGACATTCGACATTGAACTCCAATGAATATTTTCGTGTCTGAACAAACAAACAAACCGGAAAAATGCGTTTTTTGTACAGAGTTTCTCTACGTGAGTGCATAGTACATGTTGACTCAAGTGTCTTGACGTTACATATGACAAGGCTTGAAGTTTCATATGATATGGCCACTTTCGTGCTTGAAAAAGAATATTCAGACCGGAAACCTGACATTCTATGCATATATTTTCGGAGTTTCTTCACAAGGAAACTTGGTGAACAGTCACAGGCTGCGATGCACTTTCTTGATCAGGCCAGTTGCCTAGAACACCATTGTCAATGTCAGTTCAAGAGAGTTCCACAGCTGTCGATGCATGTCAGCCCTTTCTAGATCTATTTGGTAGAGCCTGCCCGAATCCCAACTACCGAACCCGAGCTTACCAGGTTTCAGGATTGAAGACCGGGTCGGGCTCGGCTTTTACAGTCACTAAGCGTTCGGATTCCTTTATCACTGTCAATGTTGGCAATAACGTTCAATACAGGGGTCAGTGAGGTTATTTTCCGTACTTGGATACACTTTCAACAATGTAACAGATGATACTTGCAATTTAGTGTGTCACATGGGTTGCATTAATCGCCTTAATTACATTAGCAATAGTAATGCCCAAGTGCAAAAGGGTAACAGCTATAAACCCCTGGCGAACGTTTTCATGTTTGAATTGTATATACCGAAACCGAACGGTGCCCTACTGGGGATCAGTAATGTGTACCTAGTACCAAGTACCCGGTTCGGTTTCAAAATGCATGCTCGGTCAGGTTCTACTATTTGATGGTGTGTAGACTATTGATGCACTATTTATGTGGATGCGATATATTGGAATTCAGGTTTCCCACCTCAGACAGCCAAAGCATATATTTGCTTTTTTTTTTCCTTTCTTTCTTTCGGTTTTTTTTTTTTTATATATATATATATTATTGTGGCGAAAAAAAAAGTTGACTGTATGTTTAATGACTGTTAAACTGAAAGTGTTAAATATTCAAACCTACCTGAGCCAAAATGAAACAAATGATCCCCTCTACAAAATTCCTGGCACTTACGAGGAAAAAGTACTCAGCAGCTACCCCAGTTAAATCAGTTAAGAAGCCATTGCACCTGTCAGATTAAACTCCGAGGCATCTGCAAATTATTAACCATAGCTTAAGGGGGAAATCGCCAGCAAGATGTATGCTTTGGCGACATGCAAGCATGTTGGACACTTTTTGTGTATGTAATGGAAGTCGTTGGTTCATTGCCCAATAACGGTATGAGAAATTTAAGCTTCTGCTCATCTTTACAAAGGATTTAAACAGGTGTGAAGACAGACAGCAAGAGCTGCAGTATTCAATGAAACGCATATAACCTATTGGTTTGTAAAAACATATAGAAAGCTGAATCCGATGCTTTGTGCCCTGCGGATGCATTTTGTAAATAATGCCACACACACCTAGGCCTAGCAACAGCCAGATGCCATCAAACAACAGCCTGGATTGAACCGTTGTGTTGTCATTTTTGTCAGTAAAATGTCGTATATGTCATTGAATAAATGTTGGGATTTTTTGTGTGTAGTTTGGACAAGAGACTGAGGGATTTTTTTTTCTTTTTCTGTGCTTTGGCTTTGGTTCGTAAGAAACATTATACGGACCACCAAAAAAAAAATAAATAAAATAAATAAATAAATAAATAAAGTTTTAAAAAAAATAATAAAAGAAAAGAATATAAATAAAAGAAAATTAAAACTCAAAATTTCGAAATTTTAATTTTGTAATTTCGGGACTTGTCTCAACATTTCATCTCTAAAAAAAGTCGAAATTCCGCCATTTAAAAGTAAAAAATTAATTTATTTATTTATTTATTTATTTATTTATTTATTTATTTATTTATTTATTTATTCATTCATTCATTCATTCATTCATTCATTTATTTATTTATTTATTTATTTATTTATTTATTTATTCATTCATTCATTCATTCATCCATTCATTCATTCATCCATTTATTTATTTATTTATCAACTTTAAAAAAGTCGAAATTCCTCGATTTAAAAGTCAAAAATTCGATAAAAAACTCAAACGTTCGAGTTTTATGAATGAATGAATCAATGAATGAATGAATTAATTAAAACTGAATAACCTGGTAGTTACAGAGCACTTAATTGACAGGATCTGCAATACAAAAGTAAACACTTATTATGTACACGAAAACAGGACATCACAAAAAGACTGTTTACTAATACAATGTTGAGATTCGATGTAGGGAATTTAATCACTGCAATAGATGAAGCGTCTTGATTCTGTAATATACAATGGCACCGCCGAAAAAATAACACCATTCAATCCATGTGTGAGATCTGTACAACCATTTGACACAATTTCTAATAGTCTATCGGTGACAGGATGAATTAAAAGACATGGCTTGGCACCTGGCGCAAGCACATTTACAACAGCATTTAGAAGTTTACACCGTTGAGGACAGTACAGCAGGCACTAAAAAAAAAAAAAAGAAGTGAGAAGTATATTCGACTGGGTGCAGCAGGAACGGGGTGCAGATGGGACAATATTTGTGTCAAACAGATGAGAATTTAGTTTTGACTGACCGAAAGGGAGTTGGCCCTGAACAATATTAGCAAGGGTTCTCCATGTGAGAAAATTAAGAGAGTATAGCATATTGAAAGAATAAAGGCTTTTTAACTTCAGTTTAAAATTAGGAAGAAAAGGTGCATTTCTTACCGCACGCCGTAGGTCATTCCATGATTTGATGGTTGAAGGGAGAAGAGGAGTATATAAGCGATCAGTACTACATTTAATTTCTTTTGGTTTGATAGGGTTTCTTAAAGAACGACGTGTTTGTACGAGAACATAATTTGCTATGAAGTCGTAAGAGTATTATGGAGAAAGCTTGTTTAACATTTTATATGGTAGTAATATTTTAGAGAATTTTATCCTGGTGTGAAGTGACTCCCACCCAAGTTTTGCCTGTACGATCGCAAACGTAAGTTTTACAGCTCCAGTACAAATCCTGTCTGCTTATTACTGTAAACCTTCAAGCAAATCAGACAATTCTTGGGCGGAGTTGTCAATAAGAACGCACCTATACTTTATGATAGGGCGGACCATACTAAGATACATTTTTTTCTAGTGTTTTCCTGGATTGTTTAACTTTGAGTTGCTTAAGGACGGCGAGGTGTTTGCTAGGTATAGCAGTGCCACGTTAAGTTGATGAAGGGTGTTATAACAATATGGGTATGGCTTGCGGTCCCGGTTGTTGCAGAGTTGCTGAGGTAAAGTGTTGTGTGATTTACTTTAATACGCTTAGGTGAACAGAAGGGAAAGAGATTTTACAGCATTGAAGGAAGCACGCCAGTACATGTACATTTGTGCATCTTGTCGCTTTTAAAGAAAAGAACAAGTTTATAATATTTCCGTCGATTTGCCAGAGTTTGGCATTCAAGCTCTTCTAGAATTAAGACATGTGGAGTGTATCTAGTTGCTCCAAGGCAGATCCTGGCTGCCTCAAACTGCTCAGCTTCTGCAGATTGTAACAGGTTTTCATTGCAATTGTCAAACAGGACATACCCATATTCGAGGATAAGACAAACCATAGTACTATACAACCATATGAGAGAATTCGGCTGGAGAGTTTGTATTTGAGTCTGCGTAGAAGAGCAAGCTGCTGGCTGACTTTATTAACAAATCGTGTTATGTGCTGGTGCCATGACAAATTGCTTGAATGTGTCACTGCAAGATGTGTATGTAGAGTAACCTTAGGTATTGGAGTGTTTCCAAGAAGTAGGGGAGGATGATCTGGCTTGTGCTGTTTAGCTGAGAAGGTCATTGAAATAGAATTTATAGCCTTAAATGTCATCCACCTGATCTTGCCCCAACAATGAATTTGTACAAGATTAGAATTAAGGCTTTCAGCTCTGGCCATTGGTTCGTGGACAATTTTAAGAATACTGGTATCATTTCGCAAATAAACAGATGTTACAGGTCATGTTGACAGTTATGTCGTTAATGTAAACAAGGATAAGTAGGGGACCAAGGATGGAACCTTGGGGCACTCCAGCTTCTATAGGGAGCCAAGGTGAGGTCTGCCCTCCAATAGTAACGCGATGAAGTGGGTTTTAGAGATAGCTTTCTATAAACAGCACCACAGGATCTTCAAACCCCAATCCTTTCAGTTTAAAAAGTATACCAGCGTGTCACACTCTGTCAAAGGCCTCGGATATGTCCCGAAAAACCATACGGGCCTCATGGTCCACCTCAAGGCCACTGTAAACAGTATGAAATATGCTGACAATGATTCATAGTTGAATCGTATTGCTTAAAACCAGAGTTTTTAGCAGGAAGTAAATTGTGAGAGGTTAGATATTCAGCAAAGATGTTGTAAACTAGATTCTCAAGTACTTTAGAGACATTACAGAGGAGTGAAATTGGCATATAATGTTCCTTATAGTGTTACTTTTCATAAAGACGGGGCACACGTTGGACCTCTGCCAGGGATCTGGAAAATATGAGTCAGATAAGCAGACATTGAATAGATCTGTGAGAGAACGTGAGATTGAAGGGGCACAATATTTAAGAAGGGTGTTTCCTATACCGTCAAGACCACAAGCAGAACTAGTTTGCAAAGACTTTAAAATCTTTTCCACAGCATGTATTTGCATTTGAAACATAGACAGGCGGGCCTCAGTCCGGAAGGCAAAGCCGGGCAAGGGTCAAGGATTGTCATCATGTGTGGTCTTGCACTGATCAGCAAAATACTTATTGAATGTCCCAGACCTCTCTATGTTGGAAGAAATATTCCTTCCATCGTCAATAAGAGTTGGAATGTTGCGATAGAGTTTTTGACTTAGAATAATTCGCTTAGGTTCCACCATGTATTAGGGTTTATCTCTCGTGAGTCTAGCTCAGATTGGATTTTGGTAAAGTAAAGACGAATGGCGTTTTTCATAGTATTGACTGTTAAGTTGCGTTTCCGTTTGCATTAAGGGAGGAGACATGCAATATTTTGAGTAGTAAGGAATGTGTGAGACCGAAGCTTTTTTTTTTTCTGGCATTTATACCTATACCATGCGGGATTGCATTGCTTTTTAGCCTCTTGATACTACAGGTGATCCAAGGCTTGTCCCTGGGTCGAATGGTGACCTCGCAGAACGGAATAAACTGTTTACACGTGTCAATAAATAGGTCTGACAAGTATGACGCAGTATCACTTTTGGACTCAAAAACTGTGAAACCAGTTTACCAGGGATCATGGTGGAGTACATGGTTCAAGTTGACAAAATCAGCCCTCTTGGAGTTCCAGACAGAGCGCTTGAAGGGGCGATCCTTGTAATGATTCACAGAGAAAGAGCAAAAGACAACAGAATGATCAGACGAGGAGATAGAAGAGAGTATGCCAGAGTTAAGGATATAACAAAGGGAGTCAGCTATCATGAGGGCCAGTAGGTTTACAGGGTACTCCGACACACGAGTAGGTTCAAATATGAGCTGATGCAGGTTGTTTTGGAGCTAATAGGTTAAAGAGCCGCTGTCCGAGTTTATCGCAGAGTGAGGAGAATCCCAACTTACAAAGCGATCGTTAAAATCACCTGTTAAGAGTAGTATTATAGGGGTAAGTTCGATAGCAGACGAAATGGAGTGACATAAATTTTCCAGAAACAGGTCTCTCTCTGTAGCAGATTGGCCTGGTGGACCATAAAAAATACCTAGAATCAGTTTACCAGAAGGGACAGTAATTTCAGCCCAGATGCATTCGCTGCTGGGAGTCTCCAGCTCTGCACATTTTCTAACAGGTAGATTATCTTTCACATACATGGCAACACCTCCTCGCGCTCAGAAGAAAGGATACAAGACCTTCATGCTGAAATTGACAGGGAAGTAAACACTCGGAAATACATCCGAGATTCTCTACACGAGGAGATTGAAAAACTGCAGTCAATACGTTCACAGAAAGATAACGAAAATGAACGCCTGTACCAAAGGATTACTAGCCTTTATGACGAAATTGACTGCTACAAAAGAAAAACAGTTCAAATCTACAAACACCGTCGATGACCCTCAGCAACCTGAGAGACAACCCAATAAAGCAATCTTTGCTTTAGGTAGTTCACAGTTAAACTATCTGAAACCTGAGGCACTGATCATAAATCATAGTTTAAAGAAAATACCGTATACACAATCGAAGATGCCTAAACGTATCTCAAAAACATCAATGAAACCTATGATATAATTCTGATACATTTAATTACAAATGACAAAAAAACAATGTCACCTGAAGGCACAGCAAATGGGATTAAAAACTTATGTGACTTCGTTCACAACTAAAGCCCCGAAACCAGAGTGATCGTATCATCAGAAATCCCTCGTTCTGACCGAGAAGAATTAAATCTTGCAATCCAAGCAACCAACTTACTTAGACGACTCAAGTTGAATGGTAAAAAAAAAAAACCACTCAGATCTGTGATCAGTTCGACTCATTTCCTACCAGAGAAAACAAACCAAGGACCAATCTATTTGAAGATTCAGTGCACTTGAACCAAGATAGAACCCATATCCTGGCAGCCAATATTAAATACCAATTAAACCCGAGTTCACGCCAATCTACAAAGCGGGGCTCCAGAAAAGGATAGAATCACAGGTTTGCGCGTAACAGATTCCAGGGTGGTAGACGATAAACCTGTGTTCATACTTGGATAAGGATCAGGTACCATATAGAATAAACGAAAGTTCTTGTCGCAATGATGTAAATATGCACATATCTTGCCTACTTCGAAAAACCTAAACTGATATGGATTTAAAGCCGAACATTGGATGTTGGAATGTACATGGTAACAAACACAATGTGGGTGGAAATACGGAATCGAAATTCCAGGATGCATAATTCATAAATACAAGGATCCAGTATGATATATTTGATCTCATTGAAACCCATGCTTCACCTTAAAGTGATTTATGTATTCCTCCTTATCAGGCACATAACAGTATCAGAAGAAACCATAAAAAAGCAACAAAACATTCTGGAGGTATATGTATGTACTTTAAAAATGACATCAGATCAGGTATAGAATTATTGCCTATTGAACACTCAGATATTCTCTGGATTAAGTTGAAGAAAGATTTTCTCTATATGACTCAAAGTATATATTTATGCACTGTTTACATTTTTCCGCACAACTCAACATTCCATAGCGACGTTGATACCTTTGAACTCCTATTTAATGATATTTTTACGTATTAAAAAATATAGACGGAAAATGTAATATTATGGGTGACTTTAATGCTTCTATCAACATGGTAAATGATTTTGTAGTGCCAGATAAAGCAGATACCATTCACATTCCTTTACCCGTTTGTGACTTCGAAGATGTGCCTTTGCAAAGACTCAATGCTGAAGAAAAATATTGATGAATATGGTAAAAGTTTACTTTCTCTTTGTATTTCTTCGGGCATAAGAATTGTGAATGGTAGAAAGCTAGGTAATCTGGAAGGCAAATGTACATGTTATGCAAGAAATGCAAACTACCCAAAATGCATAGATCATGAAAAATGTGATGAGTCGTTGTTGAATCTCATTCAATATATATGCGTGCATGACCTTACCCACTTGTCTGGCCATTGTCTCATGTCCTTTCAGCTGATTACAGGTAAAACCAGAAATATATGTAACATGCATTTTATCGACGCACAACATAAGTATCGGGGTCTCCTTTTAAATACAGTACCATATAAATTTCAGCGGAATTCCGAAAGTGATCTTATTTTCAAAAATATATAGAAAACCTTATGCAAGAAGGCGATCAATAATTTCTTGACTACAGCTGATGATGTAGAAATTCGCGAAGGGATTGATAAAATGACATATGATTTTAACAGTATCGTATAAAGTGGCCTCGTTGTCCCTAAAGATTAGTAAGAGGAGAAACAAGCAAAAACAGCGACTTCCTGAATATATTGGTGCCGATGGTGCACATTTATTTAAAGTACTGAAATGTTCAGGTAAACTAATCAGTAAAAATCCGCGAAATTATGAATTACGCAAAGTCTATCATTCTACAAGGAAAAAAATCAGAAACCTATCCCAATTTAATCAGAAACAGTTTTAACGCAATATTATGCAAAATTACTTGCAGTTAACGAGACAGATCCAAAACAGTACTCGAACCTTCTCACTGAGCTAGATGAGGCTACGAAATAAAAAGCAAACTGTTCTGGAAAAAAATGATCCTGAATTATGGTTCAAACATTTTTCAAGTATCATATCAAACAGACCCGAACCCCACGAATCTTCCTTTTACCATATTGTTAAATCGAAGATCGGGAGGCAAATATACCACAGATTTACTGAATGAGATTATGTCATTGTTATTAGTAAGATTTATTCAGAATTGGGAAAATTAAAAATCGGAAAATCTTCGGTAAAGATATGATTATTAGCAAGATGTTGAAAAGTACAAAAGACATTTCGGTACCACTTTTACAAGTAAATAAATTCTATATTCTCTGTGGACTTCAGCCCGCTTATAAGGAAAACATGTTTACACGGGTACACGGTTGGCTGAGCGGTAAGACGCTTGCCTTTCACCTCTGTGACCCGGGTTCAATTCTCGTCCTGGGAAGTATGTGGAAAATGTTCCCGCCACTTTAACCGTGCACAGTGGTTTTCTCCGAGTTCTTCGGTTCCCTCCACCACAGACAAGGTAGGAGGTATACGCCAACAGCGGTGCCATGAAGTGTGACTCGATAGGTTAATGTTCGACTTCCTTCACAATCCATGCAAAAAAAAAAAAGTGTCTATATTTTCATACTTGCAATATTACGTAAAGGTTGGTCTGTTATAGACCCTGACAGGAATCATGGCTTTTCACATGTAAGTTGTCTTTCCAAATTATTCTGTAGTATTCTGAATTCTCAGTTACTAAAGTACTTGGAAGTGAGACAAATTATAAACGAAAATGAAATTGGATTTATTAAGAATTTACGAACAGATGGCAATATAATCACTTTAAAAACTCTTATTCATGAATATACAAAAGTAATGGAAAGTAGAAAACGCCCTAAGGCATGTTTTATTGATTTCAAACAAGCCCTTGATACAATATTGCACAAAGGATTATTTTACAAGTTACACAAATACGATATTGATGGGTTCTTTTATAACATAATTGTGAATAATGTTTTCTGAAGCTTCAGTACAAATAAAATTTAGGACTGGTCTTTCAAACAACATAACGCTTGAAACTGGTGTGCGACAGGGGTGTGTACAGAGCCCTGCCTTCTTTGACATTTTCATTAATGATCTCCCCAACATATTTGATGAAGTATACAACAGTGTACAAATACATAACAAGAAACCGAATTGTGTACTGTATGCGGATGATCTCCATTTACTCTCTGAAACTTAAGAAGGATTACAAAATTGGTCAGAAGACTATATATTTATTGCACAGATTGGAATCTTAGAGGAAAATACAAAAAAAATAAAAATAATAATTTTGTATACAGTTGGGGGGGGGGGAAATTAAACAAAATTTACATTTAGGAAACGAACGACTGGAAACTCTCAATAGTTATTGTTATTTAGGTATCGAAATAAGTGTTTCTGACTCATTTAGTTTATGTCATTTCATTTAAAGCTGGTCAAGTCTTAAATCAGTGTGATACTAGAAAGTAGGGAGAGGGGGTGCATTTCCGTCTACAGAGATTTTTCATTGGTCTGCAAATTATTGATTACATATTTCCGCCTTTTTTGTATTGGTAGATATAATTGTATCATTTTCAACTGGACGTGGTATGTTCAGATAGAGTCTTGCATCCGAGAATAGATTTAGAGCGACTACACCATTTCTTTATGTTAATTTCTTTTCTGTCTAATTCCGTTTTTAAATTTGAGAAATAAGATCGAATTGATTTTTTTCTTGGCTGTAGCGGAGATATTCCGAAACCAATTATAAGGCTGAAATAGATGTTCAGTGTGTGGAGAGAAATTACCATTTTCCATTTTAGTTGATTTCCTATACCTTTTTCATGCACGGTTTCGTCTTCTAATCAGGAGTTTATTGTTAGCTGTGATCAAAGGCTTGTCTTTTAGACAGATGATAACATTTTTACATAGAATGAATTCCTTAGCCGTTTTTACAAATAAATTAGACCAGTGGTCAACTTTTTCTCCTAGAGTGTCGAACAAATCGAAGCCAAGTTCCGAAGGGGCTTGTTCTGAACTGTGTTTAGCTCCGCAGAGTTCGCTCGATTGAAGTCCCACACGGTTCTTGGATATGCCTTGTCGTTCGGAAAATTAATAGAGAAGGCACAAAAAATGACAGTGATCGGAGTTTAGGACAGGCACTAAAACGCCACTATTGATAATGTAGCCAGGAGAGTCTGTGATACAGAGATTTAGAATGTTATTGGAAAATTCAGTAAATCTTGGGGTCCATCTATAATTTGATATCAATTATTCCGAGCAACCAAGTCTACCCGTTTAGTACCTAATCTACTATGGGCATGGTCAGAGTCCCAACGGCCAGAGCAATCATTTAAATGGCCTGTTATGATGAGGATGCGAGAGTTTAACTCTATGGCTTCGGTAATGAAATCTGAGAGATTTTGAAGAAATATGTCACGCTCAGTGGCTGTTGCTGATTTGCCAGGCGGGCGATAGTAGACTCCAGAAGGGCAAACCCACCGTCGGTACGTATTTCCACCCAAACGCATTCACTGTTGATTGATTCCAGGTCATTGCGTCAGGTTCCGGGGCGAAATTCTTTAATATAAATGGCGTTCCCTCTCCCATGACTGTTCCATTCACTACGTAAAGGAGGTTGAAACGTCTGAAGATTTAACAATTGATCGGTTTAGCTTTCATCAAGCCATGTTTCAGATAATGTAATAATACATATATTTTCAGACTAAGCGACGAATTGGAGTTCATCAAGTTCACCATCGCTTTCAAGACTACGAATATTAGCATGACACAGTTTGATTTTCTTTAGAGTTCAGGTGCAGGATTTGGATGAATATCTATGGCAGACATCAAGATATAGTAACATGCCAAAGATACATGTCTCAGGCGTATAGATGTATTGAGAAAGAGTGGAGGAAAAACAATCGACAGGAATGCCAAAGACGTATAAATGTGATCAGTGTTGCATTGTTCTACGGTTATTTTGAGAAGAAACGAAGAACAAAAGAAAAGCCCGATTGCAGCCCTGTATTGCTGTATGCTACAACCCATTTTCAAGAAAAAAAATTTTATCAATAGCTGCTAAATGCTGTTGCGTGTTCCCTGCCCCAATTTGACTGCAACAGTGAGTACAAAAATAAATATATAATTGGTACAATGGAATAATCTTGCTGGCTGTCTCTTACAAGCAAAACACATACATCGTGATATCAAGAAAAACGAAAAAGAAAAGCAAAAATCCTGTTGGTGAGGTGTCTTTCAAAAAGGGAAAAACAAAACGCATACGAAGAGATAACTGTTGTAGCATTGAAAGGATTTTAGATACATGGAGAGGCTGAAGCTAAGACCTTATCAGAAATATGACTTATTACATGTATAATGCATTATGGTATCATCGGTAAGGTTTGCTAATGACGCTGGTGTTGCGAAATAAAAGAAACTCGTTTGTACATGCTAAACACTCACTATAAATCTAGGTTCATGAAACCAATAAAATTACGACTTAGCAATTAAATTTAGATCATAAGTATATCCATTGTAATACCATCAAAACATATAAGTGAAGCTTATACATTAGTGATTGTGAAAAAGAGTGTAAATTACGTCTGGGTATCAACAGAAAAGATACAAATTTTCAACCAAGTTATTGTCAACTGCCTCCAAAGTAGACCCAATCTATGTATTTTGTCTACTCGGCTGGGGTCTGTTATTAATTGAAGTCCTTACAGGCTTTCGTAGGTTTGCATGGTGCTTGTCACTTTTTTAAACTGTAACAGAACGTTACCGCACCAGACCTGCGCGTTGTGTCGAAATTTAACAATTAACTTGAATCTCTTGACAACAGGGTATATAGTTCTTGATGTATATATTGATTATCGGCATGAGCCGATTTCACCCAGATTATACAAGTAATCATGTAATATCATCAGATAGTCATATGATTAACAAAAGTCAACAAGTTTAAGCTATCAAGGTGCCATACTTAGCTGCATATAGACACACACACACACACACACACACACACACACACACACACATATATATATATATATATATAGAGAGAGAGAGAGAGAGAGAGATGAATGGATGAATGGATAAATAAACAGACAGACACAGAGACAGATAGACAGATCGATAGATACTATAGACAGATAGTCAGATAGATAAATATATTATATCTATAAAACATTGAATCCGAGAAATGCACATATTGTCAATATTGGTTCCCTTTTGAAGATTCTGCCCTTTACCAGTTCATACATTAAATCTGCTTGCATCATATTTACAATCTCTTAATTTGCACTCAGGACACCGTTTCATTCCTTTAATTTCAATAAAACAGCAACATCAATAACAAAACCAGTGGCGTATAAAGTGGAATATACTACCCCTACTAGCTGGAACGTACCCTGCCTGATTTTGATCTGGGGGGAGCTTTCATTGTATGCCTTATCCACAACACATTAAAGGGGAAGAGCGGGGTATAAATAGAGCTAATTTGCTATTGACACATATTGTCTGGTCATCTGATGCTGTTACAGCTTTGGCCATTTTTTAATACATAAATTCCTCTGTTCATTTCGCTGCTAGTTGTCAAAGTTGCTCATGAATAACACAGGAACACGCTGACATGTATGTAGTCCCATCTATGGAGTTTCACGGTACAAGTATCAGTGAAACGTTGAATGCTCAGTAATAATTTAGGTTTGATTGACAGGTCAGACCAAGCAATTTTCGTAGTTTGTTTTGCAGCAAAATTTGTTTTTAAAAAGGGTCATGTGGCTTGAGCCTGGCTCTATAGATTTTCCCAATACAGTGGTCTGTGCAGTACAGCTGCAAGAGACTAGTCCTTAACATATCAATTGAAAAATACGATAAATTTATGTTGATCTGTATAGGATTCGAACCCACTACCTTCGGCACATTCGCCTAGCAAAATGTACAGTCGAACACGCTGACCTCTAGGCCATCGAGGCAACCCCAAAAAAAGGTTGACCGAGGACCCACGGTGATGTTATAGCAGGTGTGGCTTGTACATTGACACGGTAGGGCACTTCCACCATACACTCTCAGTATTTCACCAGACAAAAAACATTACAAAATAAAGATGGGCACAGCTGGCAAAAATATAAGCAGGCTCAGATTGTATAAGAGCCGACAGCTCAACCGGCCCAGATCTTCTTTGAACGTCACAACCAACTCGCGTCTTCACATATATAAACAACAAAGAGCACGATGGTCGATTTGAGCGAGTTCAATAAAATCAATTCAATTTCATCAAACGCTGTCCCCTTACATGGTACGTATGCTATACCTTAAAGCAAAACTAATATACGTTTGGATATTTAACTATTTATTGCAGCATAACAGATTATACTTCTGTTCTGATCCAACACTCGCCACGGGAGTTGTAACACCGTTTTCTTGACATCATTGTGCAACAAAATCATTATCAAATCATACGCGAACTACGTGTTATGATGCATGTCTGCAACAAACTGCTGCAGGCCCCAGCTCTTGTAATATGGTACAGGATCACAGCCGTATAACCTTCATTCACAAGAGATATCCATGCGGAGGAGAAAATCCCCAGTAGTCGGCTCTAGTCATCGGCTGAGCTGTTCTCCGATTTTTGAACTGGTTTGCCTTATTCTAAATGAGCTGGAAAAGCCGTCGGCTCGGATAAGCCATGCTCAACACTATCACAAACATCTCGTCAAGGAGACACTATCTTTATGGCTAGCTGAGTTGGAGTACTTTATACTGACACCTTCATATTATTGTCAGATAACAAGATAAATTAATGTATGGTACTTGTTATTCTTTAAATCGATACATTTATTGGGACCACTCATTTCCTTAGCTCTGTTAGATTTATGATCGCAAACCCATCATTCATCCATATAGCTAAGCACTGTATCCATTTAAAAGCAAGTTTCTTCGAACAGTTTTCAATATTGGTCTTCAAAAACTACCTCACATGTCATTATATTTGATGTAATTGTCTTTTGACGCCTGTATCAATATGCATTACCATTGGGTCTGTGATCAATTGCCTATCGCATCTTTGTCTCAAAAGAGCAGACATCATGAATAATGGCTAATCTATTATCGCCCTCACATGGTATACAAATTATGACAACATGCCTCATAGTGGAGGATCAAAGGCGCTTCTGCGATAAACTAACGACCAATTATTTGATCCAATACCCCAGTTAGCTTTAAAACAAGACGCCTGAATATTGAAGCTTAATATAAAAGTTTCCATTTCCTTTGTAAACAAAACAATATTGATATTGTTAGCGTAACGTGATAACATCATTTAGAGTAAGACGAAAAAAGGAGTCCCAACAAGTATCGTGATCTAAATGTGTGCTTACCTCTGCCATGGCGTCAACATATCCGCGATTCATACATTTCTACCACCCTTGCAATGGTAAATGTACCAAAAATTGTAATCATTTGCTTTTCGTTCGTAGCTATATACATACTCACCATAATATTTCGGTATCTTTCAGCAGATATATCTGTAATCTCACAGGAAGCCTAAAGATATACGAGTACATGCACGTGGGGTCATAACTGATGGTCCAAGGCCGACAATCTCTCTTTTTTTTATTGTTCCATTTGGAACACCATTTGGTTTCAGCTGTTTACTTATCAATGTAGATACAGTCTTTACAACTGTAAAAAGATAGGCCAAAATACTGAATATAAATGTGAAAGGTTGAAATCAATACTGTGTCCTTTACTATGAACATCAAAATTCCACACACACACAACAAACACACACACACACACACACACATATATATATATATATATATATATATATATATATATATATATATATATATATATATATATATATATATATATATATATATATATAATATGCATGTGTCTTATGGTAAAAAGTGTCACGATGCCTTTCCGTGGCGGGTTTGAATTCAGTCTGATTTTGCAGAAGCAGCAAAAAGACATCATTCCATATATTTCGAATTTGGTATCAAAAAGTAAAAAATTCAGGCCTACTATCAACTTACAGTCATGACTTTGTTCTGCTTGTAAGTGTACATTGGAACATTTTTGAAGCATCTGCCGAAAATCAGTCTAAAAAAGAGGACTAAAACCCCGGATTTTGTAATTGCCTATCACCAAGTTATTCGTATTTACATTTGTAGTACAAGAAAGTGAAGTCACAACTGTTTAAAATCATTGGCAATAGTTCCATGTGGAAATTCTATGCACTTTGATAATTACACTAAATGTGTCAGTTTGATATGGGTTTAAACAACTTGATCGAGGCATAAGTGGAACTTCCAAATCACCTGTCCTGTGGATATTTAGAACTATGAACAATTGTAAAGCCCTTGGCATTGGGGTTTTTCGAACTTGTTCTTAGATATTTTTTTCTCTAAAGTTCACACAAGTGTAATGGGTGCCAACGCTAATGGGCACAAACATACAATTGCCCTGCCTAAATATTTACTTGTCCAACACAGTGTGGCACACCTCTATGTTAGTCCGCGATGTATTCAACTTGCTTTGCAGGTACTTTGGTATAACAACGGATACAAAACATTCGTGAGAGTTGGTTTTGTCTGAAAATCTACATCATAAGAAATAAGAAAAATATAAACTTTTACCTTTTTTTTTTTTTTTTTGATGTGATATAATACAACCCCACAAGTTTTTTTCATATTTCACCAAGAAATACTATCACATTAAGGCATACATTTAGGTTCCACTAATAAAAAATTAAGGTATAGATCACAAATACCAAACAATTTATATCGGCGTTAGCAGCACAGTTTTTTTGGTGTGGAAAATGCAAAATGGCATCGATATTTGCCATTTTTTATCGATTTGCAGTACGTTTTTTCACAATTGATATACGCTTACAAATGCACTTAATGTTGTTTTTAGGTCAATGGGATGTTTGTTTTTGATATACTTACACCAATACCATTGATATTGTGGTATAAGTGTTGATTCCGTACGAAACGTATAGTTTTGGGGCTTTTTCGATTTTTTTTTTTTGCGCCAGCTCATAGTCAAACAATGTTAAAAAGAAAGAGCACCCAGCAGCTGCAGCAATTAAGACTTTGATTTTCCAATCGAGCATAACAGAAGAAAAAATATCATGTCAAAATCTTTTGACCTCCGACAAGTGATAAATGTCCGAACTCTTGGACGAAAAGCTTAGGGACGGGTGACGTCACATTCCATGGTCAATTTTGGGAATTCTTAGGAGTTTCTACTTTTGTGGACTCTTCTGCATAAAGCAGCAAGAACACTCCCCTTCCACTTTTCCATTTATTCTGTCGACTCTCTATACACCGGAATTAGACTGAACTAAACGGAAAATACAGGAAACTGACGGAACGTCCATACATGCTCATTACGGGGAACAGGGACGTGCTATAGCACGTTCCTGCTGGGAACAATATAATACCTAACAGTCATGAACGAAGTGTTCCCATGCCTTTGAAAAATGTGGCATTTAGACGGTTCCGCCTGAAAATTCTGCTCCGAAAGAACGTGGGCATGTTTAATATGCGTCAGTGATCGTCACCTCCCTCATGGTTAATAAATATGTGTATTAAAAAGACCTTTTTGAAACAAGAATTTGTGAGCTAGTATGGTATGTGCTAGCTAGTTTTACTACATTGCTGCACTGGATGAACTTTTTGATGGTACAATTGTTACTTGTTAAATCTTAACGATGGATTTGTCAAACGCTTTCAGAAAGTCACTTGAAGTAATGTATAGTGATACTGCGGATGAGACGGCTAATGCTGACGCACGTGGGTAGAGGAGCGCTGTTTCTGTTGTAGCAGATAGGGAGACAGCCGTTGGTCGTGAAAAGAAACAGAGAAAAAAAAAACGGATGCTTTCTTTTCCTCCTGGACCCTACTACATGTTGCCCAGTCTCAGCTAAAAAGCGTTATTCACAAATGTTTTTGGGATGCATTGTGTGCCCAGGAATTTGTCCAATCTTTGGGCATTCATAGAAGAATAAAACCCCAGTTGGGTGATGGATTACAAACACTGATACAAAGTTAATCCGACCAAACTGGAAAACACTTTGGCTCGTGGCTCTGTACACCTGATCTAAGTACTACAGACTGGGCGCAATACCCAATGTTTTGCGGTTCGTGACCTTATGTGCCGCTAAAATAAGTGAGGGCACCTCAGTGCCAGCGCTTTTTGCGGGAACGATCTTCAGTAGAATTTACTGAAGTCGAAGATAGTCTCGATCTTCGCATGCATCTGGGTCCTTGTTCTGCGTCAAAATATACGTAAAGTCCAACTTAAACTCACTACAACTTTAAAAATACTACTTTTGATACGAGTATATACATAATTTGTTCTGCCGTCAATAATCAATAAATTTCTGCGTAATGTGTGTGTTAGTATTACCTGCCTTTTTACTCCGACAAGTTTACATGCTATTGAATCATATACTTCAGGGACGCTTCTAGATTGCAAATGGTTAAATGCAACCAGTTACATTAATAAGGTATTGTTGTGTATAAATATATACTTAATCAAATATGTTATATTTGGTAGGTACGGACCCTGTGCCACAGTTATCCTAATTTTTCTTCATATTATATATGACTCACTTAATGGCTCTATCAATTGTTTCCTAATCACTAGTATAGATACTCTCATGTTCCTTACACCCTGTTAGGATACGATAGCGTCGACTCGGGTCAAGGTGTTATCTTGCATACTTTGCTACATAATTATTGTCAATTCGGTTTTCGATTCAAATTGTCAGCAAAGAGTCGGTATAAACGGTAAAATATCTAATTGGGGTACTATCAATGCTGGCGTCCATCAGGGGTCTGTTCTTGGTCCTTTGTTATTTCTTATATTTATTAATGATATCTTTGATATCATTCATTCCAAAATCAAATTTTTCCCTGACGCCACATCTTTATATCTTACAGTTGTTAATCTCCACCTAACTGCAGACATTTGAAACGAGGACCTGTCCTCTGTCAACTGTTGGTCAGCAAATTGGATGGTGATTTTTAATGTTATTGAGAAATCAAGTCTTTCACCCTTGCTTAATTTTCCAGAATAATCAGTTAGAAAACGTCGACCAACACCTTGGGATGATACTGCGATCCGACCTCCCATGGAATGATCACATTGATCTTTTTATTGCTGGAGCCTCCAAACAACTTAATATCCTGAAAAGTTTACCGTATTTATTACACAGAGAAACCCTCGCAACAATATACAAATCATTCATTGACCAGTAATGAACTACGGTAGCGTGGTCTGGGATGGCTGCACACCGGGCGACTCCCAAAGATTGGAAAGCATTCAACTGGCTGCCGCACGTGTCATCTCTGGTGCTATGCTAACTACCCGTAATATTAAATCATACGGAAAAAAACGGGTTTTCAAGCGTTGCCCAAACGCAGAGAAATTAATAAGCTGATCCAAATGTATAGAATTACTCATAATTTAGCCCCCGAATATTTAAGTGAGATTATCTATTCCAATCAAAACCAGATCAGATGCAATACTAGACAAGCTGAAAACCTTCCTCATTTTAGAGCTAGAACAGGATCTATTTAATAATACATTTCCCCCAGCACCACGAGACTTTGGAACCAGCTCCCGTTTAACATTCGAAACTCTTACTTCTTCAGTGAATACACGAAACGCATAGATTCGAAAGTATGTAAAAAGTGCATTGATTCCTTCCTAGCCGCCTCAAATGAATCTTAACCCAATAAAGAAGTAACTATCAGGCCAAATGATTCCCATGGTACACTAATTATCTTAGGTGGTCAAAACGAAAAATCGAATGTATTTTTGCAGGAGAAAAATCTCCCTCTCTGTGACCTTACTTCAAGCAGTTACGTAATAAGTATATCGATGGCTTATGGCAGGCCGAAAAAGAATATTATATAAAGCTTGAAGATTCAATCAACAGCGTACATCAAATGAAAAAAAAGCTGGTGGCATATACAGTTTAACAGTTTTCTTAACAAAAAAAAAACAAAAAAAAAAAAAAACAAGCCGATGACTTGCCGGCATTATATCATGATAATCAAACTTTCCATGACAATGCAGATAAGGCTAAAACTTTGAATGCTTTTTCCTATCTCAATGCACTGTGCATGGATGATTTTTTCTTCCATCAGCGAAAATTCAGAGTCACTTTGATACTCTTAACAATGTAAACCATCAACGAAAGAGAGATTAGAGCTATTTTAGAAAGTCTTGATGTTTCTAAGGCGAGTGGCCCGAACGGAATCAGTCGTCGACTCCTTAAGGAAGCTGCACCTGTTATTATAAAATCTCTAACAAAACTATTCAATATGTCCTTAACCTGTCACAAATTCCAACAAAATGGAGAGAATCTTTTTTCCAGTTTTCAAAAGAGGCGACCCTAGTCTTTGTGGCAACTATAGACCCCTTTCGCTATTGGGTTGCGTCAGGAAGGTGTTTGAACCAGTAATCTTTGAACACGTTTACAATTATATTAGAGATAATGTTTTATCTGATTGTTAGTCTTGTATCACCCCTGGTGACAGTATATCATGCTATTTGTGAAGCTATCGATCGACAAAATGACGGAATGATTGTTTTTTGTGATAATCCTGAAGCGTTTGACCGAGTTAACGATCCTGGTCTCCTGCACAAACTTAAAAGAACAGTCTGAAAATTGGTCAATTTTAGCTTATAAAATTTGTTAAGCTAAATACCAAGCATGTGCATCAGTTTTAAAAGTATATTTTGATTCATACCCACATTTCAAGAAGTAAAATTACAACGACATATGTACGGCACCCTCCATTACATTAAACCTTGCGAGCCTCCCACCAATACGAATGCAACATTAACGAAGCTGAAAATGCAAACATAATGACTGCTAAGGACAGAATGGTCACAATTTTTTTTTCTGAAAACACAGCATGAAAAAGCTCCAACACACTATGCATGAGGGTAGAATGTCACATGGCCCGTCTCTTAGTTTATCACCTAGGCATAAAGGCTATAAATTAGCCCATTGTTACCCCTTTAATCATTATGTAAATACTTGCGCTGGCAGTTCGTTTATGAAACCTCTATTATACCCATGATCCCTGAACCACCCCTTTAAAGTTCCATATAGTTTGCACTTCCTCTTGCAGAGGCAAATGAGGGGCACACTCACTTGGAAATAAGACAAATGGTTTAAAATATCAGTTTACAATTTACACTTCTGTTGAGGTAAACTTGACAATCAACTGGATTCCTCCTTAAAAAAGGCCGGAACTTGTGGTTCCCCTTTCAGGTAGTTCGACGATTATTTAGAAGGTACTTATGCAACGAGTCAATTTGCAGGGAGCTGCGCCTTCTTGGGGGTAAAGTTAGAGCAGGAGTCCCTAAAGGATCTGTAATAGGTCTCCTGTTATTTTCAATATATGTAAATGATATTGTTAATCTGGAAAACTCGTCTACTAGATTGTGTGCAGATGATACAGCCCTTTTTATTGAAGTTTAAGACGCCACTTGCCCGATCAATTCTCAAAATAATTATCTGAATCTGGATTTGAATGAGATGGAAAGCTGGTTTCGTTTTACCTGTCAAAAACAAGAAGTATGATTAAATGTAAGAAGGGAATACCGTCTAAATGATCCTGGTTTGAACTTTATGACGAAACCTTATATACGAAAACGAACATACAATATCCCTTAAGTGGAAAGCCATTATTATTATTATTATTATTATTATTATTATTATTATTATTATTATTATTATTATTATTATTATTATTATTATTATTATTATTATTATTATTATTATTACAGCTCCGTCCCTCCGATTCTTGAGTATGGTTCAGTTGTGTGTGACGGCTGCTGTCTACAGGAGTCTCAACAGCTTGGAATCGTTTAACTTTCTGCATCGAGAGTAACAACAGGGGCAACAAAGGGCACCAACAACAATTTTATTTATGAGGAACCTGGTTTTGAAAACTATCAGAGCGACGAGAGAAAGGTAAATTGATATTTATTCCACAATATGATGCACGGTCTTGCACCTTAATATCCGAGGAATCTAGTTCCAACCACTGTGTCTGAACGTAATAGGTATAATGTCAGACCACGCCTAAATTTGTCAGACATACATACGCGAACAAAATTATTGGACACTACACGCTTTCCTTCCGTGATTAGAATATGGAACGGATTAATTTTGTCTGCGCGTAATGCTGAGTCTACTCACGATTTCAAAAAGAATCTTTAAGACTGTCCATAAATGACACAGGTAGCCTCGAGTCACTAACATGAAAGTTGGTATAGCAATATATCTGTATATTAAAATACAAAGCAGTTACTATTTCTAATACCTTGATGAAGATATAAGGTGAATATTTAAATACCTTGATGAAGATATAAGGTGAATATTTACCCCAACCCTTTTGCTGTGTGTGGAGTCTTGTCCTGGTTCACTTCTTCAAGCTGTGTGGCAGTGCCACCCTGTGTGTATTGTCACGTGTTGATACATCTCTTACAAGTGTGTCGAGCAAGTGTATCGTCTTCCTTGTTGTGTTTTGTCCAAATACTCCTCCTTTTTTGCAAGAGGGATTAATATAGGGTATTGCCCTGTTTTCTAATTGTTTTTTTTTTTCTTCAATAAAATTATGTTTAAACCAAATGAAGAAGAATATTCTTATCATTCAAATTGCAAGATTTGTGTGACCTCTTTCTTAAATCTACAGAATGATTAATTTCGCTTTGAAGCTTAATATACTCTGTAGATACACACAAATTCATGAAGTATTGATGTCTCCATGGTGAGCATACGTGCATCATAATGGGGTTTAGCGCCTTTTTCACTTTGATAACTCTTTTGGAAGAGAAATACACGCAGGACCTTCGACTAAAGAATTTGATCGTGTGGCAAAGGAGTGTCTGCTTTCTTTGGATATCAGATGTACATGTATGCACCACAGGCGGTTGAAGAAGACCACGATCAACTGCATGCTCGCATTGTAGTGTAAACCCGCCATTAATTGTATTATAGTAAACATCAAGATATGAAACTAGAGTCGAAATAAACGTTCTGGGGATGTTTGAGAGATCAATGTCAGTCGGTTCAGGCTCTAGTTTCGTATCTTGCTGTTTACTGCTATACAATGAATTGGGGCCTATGCTGCAGTGTGCGTGGTAAGTGACCCACGGTCTGGTTCAAGTGTCTGTGTGTTGCACCACCGCCACTGAGTCACTTCACAAAAGGGGGGGGGGGGTGGGGGGGGGGGGGGGAAAGGTGTGCCCACCTGCAAAATGTTGAAAGGCGCTCGATGTGAGTTATTGCAGCTTAAATTTAGCAAGTTACACATTCTTCATAGGTACGCTTTGTTGCCAAGATGTGCTTTTACTGCAGAAACTTTTTTTTCAAAAAAAATTGAAATTTTGAAGAGTCACACAATTATGTCAAGTAAAAAGTCACCTTTGATAGGGTAAGTTGATTCATTGGAGGCATTGTTTTGCAACTAGGGTTGGGCATAGAAATGACACCTGTACAATTCATACCTTTAATTTTATAGTAAATGCAAAAAGGTGCTACAGCTTACATGTTATGGCACGTAGAATTTGTCATCATTTACTATTTGGAGACAAGGTATTAACAAGACACGTCATGTACGCGTCAGCTGGAAAAGTCAGGGTGTGAATTTAGATAGTACTTGGCAGCACCTGCATATTGTTATAAGATTGGGAATTTCGCGGACATTAAGCCCACTGGCCTGATTGTTAATATGGATTGTTGAACTCTAGTTTGGTGCAAGCCCAGCATATGATAAACTGTGCAGGGGTCCTCGATAAATGTATGTTCTTTTTCAAGTTATTTTGATCAGAACGACTCATTTTATAATGATGATATTCGTAGGTAATAAAATCAACATTCTACAAAATTAATGTAATACTAACAGAGAAAAGAAGATTTGCTTCAAAGCAAATCACCCTGTGTGCCTTCAAAAGTTGTAAATGTAAATTGTTACAACATTTGTCCTTTTGTGCTTCACATTTTATTACACCTATGGCTGGATGAAAATTTTAAAGTCTAAATGACCTTGGCCTTGATATTAAGAGGTCGTATGCAAATTCCAAAAATACACAGCGTTACAATACCGACAATTTAAGCGCAGCATGAACCAAATCAAATACAAGTGGACCAAGTTACCGCTAGATGAAACTCTCAAAGGTCAAAATGCCCTTGACCTTTGACCTTCGGAGGTCATATAGAAATAACCAAAATGTGCAGTGTTACAATAGCTACAATTTCAGCCCAGCATGATAAAAATTGGATAACAATATTGACTTAGTTATGGCGAGATGAAAATTTAAAAGGCCCAAATGACCTTGAACTTTTACCTTCGAAAATAACATGTAAATTATAGAAATGTGCAATGTTACAACAGCTACAAAGATCAACAGCCCATCATGATCAAAATTTGATACAAATTGACAGAGCTATGGGTACATGAATATTTCAATGGTCCATATGACATTGACCTATCACCTTTAGAGGGAGCATATAAATAACAAAACTACGCAGTGTTGCAATACCTACGATCTGGGTCAAACATAATTAAAATTGGACGAAAAGTGACAGTGTTATGTCTGGATGAAAATTTGAAAGGTGCAAATGACCTTGATCTTTGACCTTTAGACGTCACATGTAAATTACAAAAGCGTGCAGTATTACAAACATATTAATCGAGGTTGCATTGGTTTCCTGTACCTATAACAGTTTTGGAGATATTCAAGATTTGAATTTTTAAATGACCCTAATTAGAGTTTCTGCGTAAAATAGTATTCAAGTGAAATGTCGGGGAAATGTCGGGGAAATTGCTGTTAAAAAAGAAAGAAAGAAATATGGAAATAAAGAAAGAAAGAAAGAAAGAAAGAAAGAAAGAAAGAAAGAAAAATGAAGAAAGAAAGAAAAATGAGGAAAGAAAGAAAAGTAAGAAAGAAGGAAAGAAAGAAGGAAAGAAAGAAGGAACGAAAGAAAGGAAGAAAGAAATAAGGACAGAAAAAAAGAAAGAAATAAGGAAAGAAAGAAGGAAAGGAAGAAAGAAAGAATTCCTAGAAAACACTGGCACGAAGACATAACAAAATGTCGTTTTCGTTCAGTTGTATGCAATTACAGCTGCTTTTAGAACAGCTTCTGCATAGTTGAACAGTATAATGGCACACATGATGTCGAAGACATTCAAATTCCTAGTTTCATTATGTGATACCGTGCTGTAGACACATTTAATTGCTGAAAATTATTTTTTTGATGAGCTCTTTAGGAATCCAAACGACCAATACACATCATTCAATATATATATATATATATATATATATATATATATATATATATATATATATATATATATATATATATATATATATATATATATCCAAAGGGCGACAAAAACATGAAAAAATTAGTCAAGTAGATGAAATCTAACAATATTGGGCGCTGTTTGGTTAGGAGTATGCAAAATGCTTTCCTATATGAAAAAAAAGTGTGATTTTTTTTCTACATTTGTAGACAAAATGGACATTCTATCGTCATATTTTACCTTGCGTGTCTTAATCTGGCAGGCGATTATTTGAAATATGATGTTTCCACCTTACCATATAAAGTTAAAATGCTAAAGATGACATATAGTCCTTCGGCTGAATTTGAGATTTGGTTTCACTCCCCCTCCTTCAATAGTTTTTGATGGATTTTTATAGTGTAGAATCTACTCTTTTATTTCTGCCTGTTAACACAAAACCCTGTCTCCGTTGGAAAGATATGCCTTTGCCATTTTTTTCACCTCGTTACAATAATAAAATGCAATATGGTGAGTATTACGGTCAAGGTTCAAATGATAAAACGCAATGTTGATAATATAGATGAATATGATAATGACATGGTTGTGTGGTATGGACCGTCCAATGTCAAGGCTATAGTAATGTATCAGCCATAACGGGTCAAGGTCATTTTTGACCTGAACGGTCAAGGTCAATGTCAAGGTTGTTGGCTTAAGTGAAGTTCATCCATGAAATTTGTTGCAAATAGGTAGCAATCATTGTTTACATGAGTTTATCACAAGCTCTTTCATGTGCGTGATGGTCAGCTTTCATGATAGGCCTAAACAATTAAGGCATTATTATGATTCTCTGTCCTTGATTATTACGGTCATGGTCACTGAGGAATTCAAGGTCAAAATAATCTGCAATGAAAGATAAGCAGCGGCTTTTGAAAGACGTTGTGTGATTTTGCTTTTAAAGGATGTATATTATCCATTCCACACAGTTTCTAGAATGTCAAAAACCTTGAAATCATCAATGATCATACTGTTATAAAAGCATAAAAATTGCCACCAGGGGGCACTTTTCACCAAATACCCTAACTAAATCTTATAACGATATGAAATTGATGCAATTTATTATGAAACGGTAAGGATATCACTCAGATTATGAGTAAAAATCCTTCCTTATGCAGAATCTGTGTGCACCACACCTGTTCATCGGCCAATTTAAAATTTGTGAATAATTAAAATCAATAATAATTTCACATATTTATATTCTTCAACCCCATGATTTTTTTGTAAAAATGAGACTTCAATCACTTAACCTTCTTGCATTGGCCTTAAGTCCTCATTAGGTCCTTCGCACGGTGTGGTTAAGACCACTAAGACCAAAAATGCAAATTTTTATTCAAGTAATGTGCTATGTCTAATTATGCAGGTAACTTTATAATTTGTAACCTACTTAAAGTTTATATTACATATTAACAAAAGAGCATTGCCTGTATTTTTTCTGATATATATATATATATATATATGTGTGTGTGTGTGTGTGTGCGTGTGTGCATATTGGATTTGTATCACACGTTCCTGTGTATCATTTTGACATAGCTGTATCAGCCCAAATAAATTAAAGGGTCTTCAGCGGGTAACTACTTAACATGTTTTGGAACCTTTTAAACAAATACGATATATATATATATATATATATATATATATATATATATATATATATATATATATATATATATATATAATATATATATTGTTTTTGTGTCTTTTTGTCCAAAACCACTTCCTAGTAGTCATTACCCTATTCCGCAGTCCGAACTCTTTACTCTCCATAAGCTAACCTGTCCCTGTCTAACCTATATACATATAGAAGTACTAAAGTCACAGAAGCACTTACTTGAATTTTACTGCCCATCTAAGAATTTGCGATCTTTGATGTTGCACATGTAAGTGCTGTACTATTGGGTCACATTCACACAGTACAATGTATGTGAGTGACTCTGACTTTATTTCCAAGGTCACAGGCTCACTATCCTGAATTTAACTGTTTATTTGATACCTTGAGAACTATTTCAATTACGACCTTTATATTTTGCATGGTGATGGTATTCTGTAAAGGGCAGACACACAATATGTGGATGACCATGAACTTATTCCGGATGCCACTAGTGTCATCAATTGCTAGGTCAGCTGAGCACGGCCTGTTCAGTCAGCCCTTTTTTTTTTTTTTTTTTTTTTTTTTTTTTTTGAAAGCATGAAATATGCCCTGTTGTCTTTTAAAAACAAAATTATAATGAAATAACCGTATTTACTCGGACCAAATTAGCTGCTCTAATCTAATTTAATACGATAAATTATTACGTTTTCGAATGGTTTGGCGTAAGGTTATCATCATTTCAGGGGTATAAGTACCTTTTGGCTTCTGAAAATTAAACACGTTTTGGACCCGTATTGAGCCGACCACTACTGCTTCTTAATTAACGAAGAAAATACGTATAGGTACGTTTTGGCTTTTTAACAATTAAACACGTTTTGATCACAGTCTCCACTACGCGTAGTCGAGGCTCGGCAACGCGTAGTTGAGCTTACCAATAAGGTTACAGTCTCCACTACTCGTTGCCGAGAAAATGTTCTTCTAGAACGCGTTGCCGAGCCTCTGCGACGCCTAGTGGAGAAACTATGCCTCCCATAGCGTGTAGCCAAACTATCCAATCACTGATGCTCTTGTAAAATGTATTGGCTGATTAAATATCAGTAATGATTGGACGTAAATGATTGGTTTGCTTTTCTTCAGCCAAAAGGCGCCATAAGTTGCTCCACTACGCGTAGCCAAACCTCGACTACGCGTAGTGGAAAACATTTTCTGGGCAACGCGTAGTGGAGACTGAAATCTGATTCGTTGGCTCTACTACGCGTAGTGGAGGCTCGGCAACGCGTAGGACCAATGCGTTATGGCCCTGTTGGCTTGCCATACACGTTGGCAAAAACGGGTAGTGGTCCTAAGGATATGGACATTTTGCCACCGGTTTAAGGCCTCGCCGTTGGTATATGGTTGAAACACTCTGTTACCGCACAACTGCCTCATACTTTTAACAAATCCTAAATTTTCAAAACAAATTACGTATATGCATGAGCTTGCACATTTATAAATTTGTTAAAAAGATTTGAGACAAATGAATCTGCACAAATTGAGAAGTAGACGTCCAAATTTGACTATTAAGAGTTGCCTTGTTTATATTTTGTTTGTGTGTGTGTGTGTGTGTGTGTGTGTGTGTGTGTGTGTGTGTGTGTGTGTGTGTGTGTGTGTGTGTGTGTGTGTGTGTGTGTGTGTTCATTTATTAGAGAGAAGACAACATCAGGTAACATTGAAATGCAATTTAAAATGCTGGGAATGGGATTTTTTCATGATTTTGAAAAATCTATAATTCAATGACACATCTTACATTAGCTTTTTTTATCATAAAAATTTCCTACATATTTAGTTAATGTATTTGTTATACATGTACTGATGAATACAAAAATGTATTACGGAACACATTACATATCATCAATGAAATATTGCAATAATTCAAACTGTTGCATTTCAGGGCACCGTTGCCCGGTCATGTAAACATTTTCATTGCCCATGACTATTAATACTCCTGCTGTAGCAACTTGAATCATTATGCTTAAAATAGCTTTCATTCAAGTACCGGAAAGCCTAGATTTAGGAGAGGTGGAGGTTATTTTTCGACCCGCGTCAATAGCTTTCCAGACACATTTTGCACACAGCTTTTGGCTTGAATTTTAATAACTTGACAGTGAAAGAATGAACATTCATGTCAAGAGCCTAATTTATTTTTCTATTTTGCTTTGTTAAGTCAGGTTTGGGTTAGTCATTTTATAGTGCGATAAAAATGAATATGGGAATATTTTGAAAATTCTCCTTAAAAATCCTTCCCTTCATTTTAAGAGCATAATTCAAAGTTATCCTGGCCACACCGAAAATAGACACCAAAATTATACTTTAGGGCTCAAAATGGCTTGGGCGCGCGAACGAATTTAACAAAAATAAACTCTGACTCTAAAAGCTGACATATTATAACACCTATTTAGCATATGCTGAACTTCGTATTACTTTACCAATGAAAGACAAGTCAGTTTGAAAACCAATTTTTTTCTTTTTTTTCAAGATGTTACCATGATCGTTCTGCCGTTGGAGTCTCCACACATGTTGACAAATCCAAGTACCAGTGGAAGTTAATAAAAATTATTTCTTCATACACTCAATTTCACATTTTGGTTTAGGATGACCTTTGACCTAATGACCTAGATCCTCAACAATGATGTTATGTCGAACTAAGGTTATTCAGATGATTTTAACATGTCATCAAATACAAGTTCTGTGATCACGCTGGAAGGGATATCATGAATATATACACAGACATTTAGAGGCATGACTTTAATGCCGGTTCCTCCTTTTTCGGCTGACCTCAGCTTAAAAAAATGACATTGACCTTCACCAGGTCATTATTAATCGATGGTCTTGACATTTTTAAATATGTTTACTTCATTAAAGGATGCATTGGTCTAGTTATCAGATAGAAACACTGCTGTACGTTCATTAGATCATCCTTAATAACTGTATTTTCTAACCAGCTCCACTTTTAGTGTTTACTTGTCCTCAAATTATATCGTGACCTTTGAGCGGAACCAATGACCTTGACCCAGATCATAGAGATCATGCTACCAACAGGTCTCCCGAACTATACCATCTGCGTGCAACCACCCTCTTCACCAAACCTGGCCAAACATTTCAAGTAACGTCAAATATTCAGTTGCTTTCAGATCATTTTCGCTCATTTTGATCCTATTAATGAAGTGTTACTCATGGTTGCCCCGTATCTCCAGAATGGTAACTTGATGTTTTTGGCAACAAGCACAATGAAAAGTACAGGTGCCAAAAAAAACTTTGTAGGAGGTGTGTGTGTGTGGGGGGGGGGGGTGCAGCGAATCTTAAATTACCACACCTTAGCTCAAAGACTGATATACGGTTACGCTTTCAAGGGACCTTTGGAATATCGCATGATACGTTTCTGTCCGACCTGTTAAATGGAAAGCCGGTAGCGCCTTGCATGCAATTGTATACAATGTGACTCGGCTTTTCACCATGACAAAGTATTGGCCAGTTCAGCAAATGTAGGTATACACAATTTTAAACAAATAAAATACTAAAAAATCACAGGATAGATGTGAACAGATCGGCATTCTGTGCAGAAATATAATGCTTGTGAGGAGGGTTGAACAATACCGAGCAGATGTTCATGAGAGGGTATTTGGCAAGATTTGTCTTTTCGTTCGATTTATTTCGATTGCTTTTTTTTTTAATCCTTGTGGTTTTAGTGTGGGATTCTTTATGGATATCGATTAAACATACACAGCGCTACTTGCCGGCAGAAATGATGTGAATTAATATTGCCAAGCAGACACAGGGGTTTTTATTTTTTATTATATTCGGTATTTTTCCCCTTGGTTTGTTGAAGCCAATCATAAAAACTTATCACAGTTATTGAAACTATGATTAAAAACTGTGTTTTATATTTCCCTGTGAGTCCATTTGTATGGTATAAGCAATGCCTGACTATGTTTGCTGTACCTGGCTTTGGACAAAGGTTTGGCCAATCATAATGCCCAGCCTTTTATCACCACCAAAGATTCCGGTCCAGTCCACAATTTCCTGACATTTTCTCACAAGGTTCCTACTGCAATATTTTTTCACTATACATGATATCACTCTCTTCAAAAATAATAATCAAGGGAACAGAATTGTAGTACAAATAGCCATTTGAGCTTTCCCTGACCGATCAATATCCTAGAAATCACTACTTCTGCAGGTCTTTTCGGCAGGCTAACACACCGAGTGTTTTTGCGGGCAAGGGTTGCCATGTCAATTGCTTGTGAAATTGTGGTATCTTTTTGTTGCGGACACGAGAACATTTAAAAATCGTGAACTCTATTTTTCCTATTTAAACATAGTAATCCGTGTTGGGCCAATATTTATTAAGTACACCAGAAAATGACTAATCGATTTTCTGGCCTCGCTTGAACTATCTTTCCCCACTAACAGGACCAAGATTTGTCACCTTACTATTATGGAGGCTGCGGACACGCGGAGAGGGACGTTCTCTTCAGGTGAGTACAACCTTGTTCTTTAAAAAAAATGGACAATATTATGAATCCCATCTTTTTTGGAATAAAAGCAAATCAAAAATCTCTATTAGTAAAATAACACGTTCACAGAATTCAACTTAATCCCACCAGCATGAGAAAAGATCTATTCATGAAAGATGTAGATTTATAAAAAAGAAACTTGAAAAAATGTGTCATTTTGCAGATGATAATCAGGCGAAAAGCCCTATATACTTTTTATGACAGCTATTGCTATCTGAAACATATCTTTCGCTGTATATTATCAAATTTACAAACATGCATGTATATATATATATATATATATATATATATATATATATATATATATATATATATATATATATATATATATATATGTATACATATATACATATATATATATATATATATATATATATATATATATATATATATATGTGTGTGTGTGTGTGTGTGTGTGTGTGTATGAGCCTTGCAGTTATAGATAATTAAATATTCTATTTAAAAGATTTTACAAAACCGGTAAACAATGACAGCACCACGTAGTTGGTAAACTTTGTACAGAAAAAACGAAGTACATTCTATATCCCTCCCCTGTTAGTTGAGCAGGTGGACTTCAATAATTCAAACATTATAACAACACAGAAAGAAGAGGGCTCTGCGAACAGCCTGTGCCCAGCTAACATACATATATTCCTGCAATGATTTGACAATTAACTTCATTCATATGTAAGTTATTCATTGACATTGTTGACAAATCAAAATTTTGTTTAAAGCCTAATAGAGTTTAGGGAAAATATGTTACAGGCTAAACTCAAATAGCCACTTATAGGATACGCCTCCCAGTGAGGTACTGTCCTTCGATATGGTATGTACGTTTGGCCCTATTCAAGTATTAGTGATCATTGTTGACAAGTAAAATGGTTGTTGAAAATATTTAATCTATGCTATGCTAACATCATACTGCAGCTACGTTTCTGGAACGCTTTGTAAGCTCATAAACTATGTTTTTTCGAAGTAGAAATGCTCATCATTTTATCCTAGAAGAATTTGATGAATTGATGTTGCTGTAAATGTCTTGTTGTCAACGTATTTTGATGGTTATTGCTATTGACATGAGTGGCTTAATTCTTTTGCTCATATGCATGGATTTCCGGTGCTCGTTGAATATACCTTTGGAGTGTGAAGTTCAATACGGACAACTGCATACCGTTTACCAGCCGTGGAAGTCAATGGAGCCTTTCATCGTTTTGGTATCACTGAAACGGTTATACGAATAGGAACATACCATAACCTGTGCTAGAAGTCAGTTTTTTTCATTAGAACTACATAATCAAAACTTTAAACCGTTTAAGCCACACGATTGGGTGTCAATGCTGTCCTTTTTGATTATATAAGAGTTGCTTGCTTTCAATAAAAACAGGGTCACAAAACGGTGCCAGTGAGAAAAATAATCTCTTCATCAACACACTTTTACAGTTTTGTAAATGACTATCGGTTTACAGAATTGCTCTATGTCTGGCGATGTAGCGTCCATTGGTGGAAGCCGGGTCTTTGATCCACTGGATTGGGCTCTATCACGTACGGTCATGGAGTGGACGAAAATGTCCTGGGCTTGGGTATTAAACCGGTTTGCTCTCATCTTTTTCAAATATCGCAAACCTTATCAAGTTTTTAATTTGTAGACGCAGGTAGCAGGCCTTCAGACACCGCAAATAGAGTCCCAAGAAAGACGCAAAATGCAGGTATGTGCAATTGTCCGTCTGAGCTAGAAACATGTTTAAATATTGAGGGTATTATCTCCATTATCACCATCATAATAATTACTTTAAAAACCTCCAGTTACGCACGGAGTATACGACACATTCTATCATGGCAGCTGGGTACTTTCAATGTTGTGGCCTTGTGATGTAGATCATGCATTGTTTCGCTATTCACCACGGTTTACCATTGGGAGTTCACTTGTCACGCCGGAAGTAAACTGGCACTACCATCCTACCGCTATTTTGTATGGAATTTTCTTCTGCACTGGAACGGTCTGGCAGAGTAATTATTTCATGGCCTTACGGCGCCTGAAATCATACTGCCGGACAACAGCAGTTGAACTTAGCCCGCTAGGGCGGGACTATCGGCTGCCGATGCCCTTCCGTCCGGACCTTCAACCCTCATGGGGGGTCCCTAATCAATCAACAACTTGTCAGCAAAAAGCACACAAGTGAAACCGTTGTAAAGAGATACATATTAAAGGTACACATCATGAGTTCGAATTGCATATGTTTAAAAAAAGAGGTAGATTGGCAAAGCAAAAAACTCGTTCATGAAAAAAATGTGTTTGATAATAGGTAAAGTCAAGATCAACTGAATCATGTGGGTTTCCAGTTGAGGGCTCTGTAGGTTGGTGGGCTAGGTATGTGTAACTCCATCAGTTTCCATTCTAATCTGTACCGACGTAACTTTAAAACTACTCTACCTAGAAACCCCAAATTTCTGGTGCTAAATTGTTGTATACAGTTGAAATACCCTTCTAAATTTGATAGCATTTGCTGCAAAACTATTCAATGCATTGAATGTTATTTTAACATAGAATCTTATAGAAAAACACACCTCTAGAACACAGAAAATGTGTATTGGGTTGTTTATTTATCCGAATACACACAAAATTGTTAATTGTGACCTCCCCTATTAGATCTATTCAGTCGCATTGCTGTCAGACTATGGTGTCAGTGCCCGTTAAAATCATCCTAATTCATGCAAGTGGCTAAATACTGTGAATTTCAAGATGCATTAAAACATATCTTGACGGGTTATCACCGGAAAGAATCATGCCTACTTAGAGGATCTTATCGAGAGACCTTTCTGTGTCAGTTTTTGTTATAATTTGAGTATGGAAGAATCAGATTAGATATATGGATGTAGAAACTCCATTTAACAACGGCAATGAATCTTGATGGAGAAGCTGGTTAGAAATCAGAGGCATTCCTCGAGTTATCAACGTGTCAGATACAAGGGATTGTTAATCAAACCCGAGACCACATTTGGGTATGTAAATGGCACTGCTATCTGAATTATGCTTAAATGTTTTACAATTCCAAGGACGAGAGAGGAAATAGGTAATTTAATACAAAAAACCGTTTTGCTTATCCACTATGGATGTAAATAGTGCATGGAGTCCAAGTTCCGTGCTGAAATTGGTTCTCCGTGCTATGTATACCTTCTGTAAAAATGAAGCTGGTATGCTGCGTGTTCCAACATTCGTGACATGTGACTCAATATATTTGTATGTGACGGATACATATACCAATACATTTGTAAGTAGCTGATAGAGAAATGAGTCACTACCATTCATAAGAAGATAAACTGTTGAGAGTGTGAGCAGTCATGCGCCTGGTGGCTTTGGTCTTGCCATAAGGGCGGGTGTCTCTCATTGTTGCTTATTTCTTTTATTATCCATTCAACGAATGTGTCCCAACTATATACACACTATTTTCCCAACAATATCAGAAGTAAGTGCCTTCATAACATCGATTCCCTGATGATGATTTTTTTTAAAAACAATTTTGCACTGATTCTGTAGACACAACGGTACTTCCGGATTCCAAAGGCTACCACAACAGGCATATGTACAATACAAAATGACTGACAATATATTTTACTATGTGCCTACCAATTATATCATTGGATATCGATGCCAATTTTGTTGAGACCAGTGGTTTTTTTTTCTGTTTTTTTTTTAAATTTTACTCATCTCTATTTATTTCAGCAATCGCCTTTACCTGAGAGAACATACGGAAATTTTAATTTTGTATGTAGCTTGCTTTATATATCTTTAACAGCTTCGCGGAATCCAAGTATTTTACAATCCCTGGTTGATGATGAAGTGTAAGAACGAATAGGAGAAAATACGGGTGCTTGACATGCTGTAGAACAGCTGTAAGGTTAATATAAAACTTTTATCATTTTTTTTTTGTTTGTTTTTTTTTTTTTTTGTGTTTTTTTGTTTCAATTGTATTTTTGTCGTGTTTTCAGACCTTTCTATTCGAGTTGAGCTCAATATTATGGACAAAAGTTTGATATTGTACACATGAGCATACTTCATTCCAATTACAGTAAACATTTTACAGATTGTTTGAGTTTTAGTTATCCTCTTCGTATCTTCTTTAAGGTCACATTTAAATCCAAGTATCTTTAGCCTGGAGTTGCTGCCACCAACTAGATACAATGCATGTGACATAGTAACAAACATCACAGTGGGAATGTATACAAAAATGCTACAATTAAATTTACATTAAAGTGTTCTGAACGGAACACATATAACATAAATAGTACGTATCACGAATAAGGCACGTAATTAAAGCGAGTTTCTGCGTGGGTGGCATGAGCACTCACGTCTGATTCCTCTGATCAGGCATACGAATCTTTCTTTTGTCTTTCTCTCCGTACATACTTATATATATATATATATATATATATATATATATATATATATATATATATATATATATATATATACATATATATATACATACATATATATATATCTTTATATATATATGTATGTATGTATATATATATACATACATATATACAGATATACATACATATGTATATATATATATATATATATATATATATATATATATATATATATATTATGAGGGAGGGGGGAAGCAAAGTTGTGTATTTTACACTGAGCTTGTCAAAATGTAGGACTTTGCGAGGATGACATTTCCGCCCAGATTGTGACTTAGCTGAATACTCAAACGCCGCTTTTCATGTGAAATCTTTCTTTTACTGTCTTTCTTTTTTCTCATTACGCGCCTTGTTTGTTCATCAATGATTGCATTTTTTTGTTACTCCATAGTGCTTTTACGACATCATCCTGCCTTGAGCAGCATTCCGAAGCGCCAACCATATTTGGTGCATGCAGTTGTTGATCCTGCCCGTGTCCGGTTTTTTACAGTTTTGCATTGGCCAGTACCCCGTGATATGCTCCGTGGTCTTAGCGTTACGCGCAAGACAATAGTGACGTATTTGGCATTCCAGTATGAGAAGTATCACATCAGTGAAAAAGGGGAAACAAATACGACACATGTCACTGGTACTTATTAAGTTGTCCAGTGAAGCCAACGCACATAGAACACAGTATTGTTAAATCGTTAAGGGATGCCATAGCACACATAACCCTGTTTAGAAAGGCGTAGCTTTGCTCAGTGCGTGTCATCTCCTCTTTGATAACAACAGAAAGAGCATGCTTTGCTACTGTGATAAGCACTTAGTCGGAAGAAACGGATGAAATCACCGGAAAGTGTGTACTCGACTATATTTTGCACTTGTCGATGTGGCTCTGGGTGTATTAGAATTTTATTCAGGGTGACCACATAGTGTGATAGAATGTTTACATTTCACTTTGCAAGTGCACGTGCCTCCTAATGCATTGCCTTGTTTACACTAAAACAATCAATGTACATTGAAATGAAACTTGGGGACACTTTCACGCCGTTCGATAATTAATAGCCTGTCTTCCAAGGTGAATACCCTCGCTACAATACAGTAACCAGGGCAACGTTTCCGTGTACCTTGTCACAGTTGCTATCTAATTTGTTGAAATACAACGATGGAGAGTTTGCATATTTTCGAGGTATTGAATCATGATATAATTATGAGCCCACACGTGACGCACATTATTTAAGTTATATGATGATTTCCTATATAACTTAGTCCTACTTCTAAGTACCAAAACCGCCCAAATTAGTACTAACGGGCGTATTAAAATCAACCAGGGTCAGCGTGAAGATAAGGTCTCCTTCTCAAAGCCAGAGTGCGTATGTCTCAAGCCAGAACTCTCTGTCATGGGCCTTTCTCAAGCAGCGAGTTTTACCTGAAGCACCCTTCTGAAATATGGCTCGCTTTCACATGAAAGCTCCCAGAAGGGGTCTCGTACCTTGTTGCCTAAACAAATGTCCACTTAAGCCTGTCCCGACACTGAATCTGTTAGCCTGTTGCGCAACGGGTTTGTAGTTAAAACAGGACCATGATGCGACATTAAAAATGGGGGATGTGATTGCGCAGCTTTACATAGCTTTGGACATACAGAATGACTGGACCGGCGATGGAGTGTAGCTACATTGGATTTTTTTTTTGGGGGGGGGGGGACGTGCGGTGCGGTGAGATCTACAGGGAGGATGTTGCACTGTTGCTCCTGTTTGAATAGTTGTAAGTAGCATTCAAACATTTTTTTTTTAATTCGGGTAGTTTCATGAGAATAAATTGCACTGTACTTTTGTAAAAGATTTATAATACCAACAAGGTTCTGGGTAATTCACATGCACGAAACTCCCTTTAAAACGGGAAATTGAAGCCGGTGGAATTCTTCCCAAATTGCTCAAAAATAAAATATCTTGCTCAATGTGTCCGTCTGCATCTACAACAGTAATACGGCTATTTTTGACCATTAATGATGATAATGATAATAGTAACGATACAAAAATAATATGAAAAGGGAAAGGAGGAACATGAGAAGAAAAAAAGAGAGGAAAGAGGGAAAATTTTAAAAAGTAACTGTGTCAACCCAAACGAATAATAAAATGTGTCAAAAAGGACGGCCTTGGATGAAAGAGAAAAATATAAAGAAGGAAAGAATGAACGAGTGAGAGACACAAGTAGGAAGCGCGGAAGGGAGAGCGGGAAATAGAGAGGAAAGGCCGACGAAGGGAACGATATGCCGGGAGATTCAATTTCCCCTGGTAAGGTACAAAGGTTACGGTGGCCAGACTTCAGATTGTAGAGATAATTGTTAACAATGTGAGCTTGGAAACTTGTCTCATTCATGTAGATTAAAAGTTTTGCACAACACGATGCTGACAGCAGCTATATATAAAGCCCTAGAGATTAAATCTCTTGTTTCCCATCACCGTCCACCTCATTTCTAGCTTTGACACGAAATTTCATTTTCTCTAAGGATAATTTGTAATTTCCATGCTTTGCGGGCAAACGATAATATAGGTTCCTCCATCCTCACAGATATTATGTAAAAGAAAAAAATAAGCATGGTATTTATTTCATAGTGTCCTCTGATAGTTATTCTACTAATAGCAATAAACGGATCCCAAATAAACCAGATTGACATGTGGTGCTATCTAGCTGACAGAATGGCCCGTGTATATTCGTGTAAGCTTTGTCCAGATACCACCAGAAAACCAGCTTGCATGCTCAAGATAGAAACCCTGATTAATGCATGCAGTTGTGAATTGCAGCTGTCCCTGTGTGCTGTCACAAAAGATTGGTGTCATTGAACAGGTATATGTCTCGTGGCAGGAGACTACAAAGCAGAAACAGTGTTCGATATCACGCCTGTACCGCAGACTGCCATCTACACTTGTAACGCACCCCAAGTAAACATTATCAATCGATGCGTGTTTTGCACTGCATATATGTTTCTCACAAACACGTTCATGATGTCATATTAGATTTTTTAACTTCCTCCACTGTACTCATATGGTATCGGGAAACCAGTACTTCATCCTTCTGAAATTTTACATTTCATGTTGCAATGGTGATAATAAAAACACATGTACAGAAGGAAACAAATTATCTTTCCTCTTGCTACATCAAGATTGTTTTTTTGTTATAACAAGAAAAAAGTGAAATTAGGTTGACAGAAAGGGGCTTTCAAAGTAGCCTCTGAATATATATATATATATATATATCATTTGTATCAATGTCGTCAGACCTCAAAAAAATCCTAACCTGTCTCTACCTGCGCAATTTTACCCACACTAGTGTTTGCAGTGGGGAATGGTGTCAATTTGAAAGCAAAAAAGCACAGCTTTTTTACTCTGACCTAGCGATTAGCTATTGACATTTACAGAAAAGTAATGTCTGATATATTGATATCGTGATTAGAATGACATCATATATGAGTGTTGTTATGACCTTAAGGTATTTGGGTGGAAAAGAAAACAGTCCCCCGGTCCCTTGAATGGATTCTTTTTCATAGTGGTACTGTATATTTGCATGTATTTAGATTTATTGATAAACGTATTACCCAAGCGCCTTTTACCGCAACTGATTTCCCAATCAGCTGAGGTTATTATATTTTCACACCTCGGCCAGTGAAGCCAAAAGTGGGCATTCAAATAGCTTTATTTGGATGGTATGCTGGGTACCTATGGTAGAGAAATCTATATTTGATGAAACATGGCTTGTTGACGGATTACACCAGTAGAACAAATTTAGAATTCTTCATTGAGATTACTTTGACGTTCACTTTAGCGATCTAGATAGGTCTTTTTTTCGGGCTTTTTTTGCGTCTGTCTGGCAAATTTATAACAAGCAATCGCAAAAAAACGTAGAGAAGAAATTGTGTACATTTTTTCCTGGAACATTTGAACAACAAAGTCGAAATTATCCCCAAATGTAAAAAAAAAAAAAGGGGGGGTATTTGGCAATAGTTTATTTTTAATTTTTACATACCAGGCACAAATTTGTATATAAAACAGGTGAAAAACAAAGATCACACTCATTTAATACTAGATGATTGTACTAAAATTATGCAAACGTCTTATGGTTTAAAGAAAGCATGTCCATTTCAAATTTCAGCCTACACACCCAATGTTGGTGGCAATCTTGAATTGACACTAAATCGAAAACGAGGTTTTGATTTCAATATGATATCATTTCTCTAAGATTCAATAAGCTAAACTTAAAATAATTCATGGTAATTCCTAGACCTCGTTTAAAAAAATAAAATGGCCATTCTGAGCATATGTATCACTATTTCGGTGAAAATTGACATAGAAATATCTTTATAGCTACATTTTGGTGTTCAAGGTCATGTAAAGGTCATGATTAATATATATATATATATATATATATATATATATATATATATATATACATATATATACATTATATATATATATATATATATATATATATATATATATATATATATATATATATATATATATATATATGTGTGTGTGTGTGTGTGTGTGTATGTGTGTGTGTGTGTGTGTGTGTGTGTGTGTGTGTGTGTGTGTGTGTATAATATTTCACAGTCTGCCAAGTTTTATTAAGCTTTAATTTCAGAAGATATTGACATATGTATTCTTAAGTAAACATGAATTGGTCCTTTGGCTCCATAGTGCTTGTGAGAACGGAACGGCCGGGGCTTTTCAGATGCACAGTTATCCGCCGTCCGTCTGTTTGCCATTCCGTCAGTCCCTTCGTCTGTTCAAAATTCACATTTTCGATTTCCCTTTCAAAACACGTCAACGAGATTCCCTTTACATTTGGTGGCGATTACGGATATTCCTCTGATGACTTGTGGCCGGGAAGATTCCTCTGCAATTTTGAAGCAGTCGATCAAGCGCAAGCCGTTTTGAAAAAACAAAATCCACAAAATAGCAATTGACTAAACATAGCATAGGGTGGTGTCTGTATTTAACTTCTCCAAAACCGCCGCACAGTTTAAGTTAACACTGCTGATGCCCCAAAACCATATTTTAAGCGGGTTTAATTTCTTTTCTTTTCTTTTCTTTTCTTTTATTTTCTTTTATTTTATTTATTTCATTTCATTTCATTTCATTTCATTCCATTCCATTCCATTCCATTCCATTCCATTCCATTCCATTTGCACCAGTTCGGGTACTTGGGGGTTAATGCATAGATTCCGTTAGATTACCCGTTAAGCCAATAGGGTCGCACGTTGACTTTCCTTCCCAAAAGTGGCCACCATCTCAAACTGGGGGGGGGGGGGGGGGGGAGGAGGCGGGGGAGTATGTACTTTTGGTGAGCGCTGGTTAATGTCGACGCATTTTCTCCCATGACGTTGGATCTGTCTCTCTTTATTAATTTCTGTCTTTCTGTTTTGTCTATTTATTCACAGTAAAGTCTTCTGCAAAACCATTTGTCCATTGCCCTTGAAATTATACACAGACATTTCCACAAACCTTTACCTTGAACCTTATTTTTACACGAGATGGCGTCGCGAGTTTTCCTTTCACTTTGCGATTTTTTGTGTATTGCTGCTATTTGCGATTTCTCAAAAAACCTTTGTCTCAGATTGTGCGAACTTGCATAGGGACCCTTGTGGGACCGTAACACGGTTTTTGTTTATCAGATTTAGCTTCTTTTTTGTTTTTGTTTTTGTTTTTGGTTTTTTTTTTTTTTTTTTGTTTTTGTTTTTTTGTTTTTGTTTTTTTCTTTTGTTTTGTTTTGTTTTGTTTTTGTCTATTTTATTGTCAAATTTTGTATGTGTTGTTGTCTGTTCGACTTATCTGAAACCGTCACTTGGGTTGTGCTGAAATTGAAATGTATCTTGGATAATGATCAAAAAATGTTCACTGGAATGAGTTTATTCTTCGCAACCCGGCAGTTCTGTTTTTGTTTTGTTTTACTTTTTTTTGGTTTTTTTGTTTTTTTGTTTTTTGTTTTTTGTTTTTTTTTTTTGCTTTTGTTTTTTTTTTTTTTTTTGGATATGTTTTTTTGGGGGGTTGTCTGTTTGATTGTTTGTTTGGGTTTTTGTTTGTTTGTTTGTTTGTTTGTTTGTTTGTTTGTTTTGTTTTGTTGTTCTTATTTTTTTTTCTAATTTAGGTACTTGGTTCTGAAACCATTTGTTGCCAACAAATGCAATACCGTCACATTCATTTCAAAGTGAGTGTCGATATAGCTAGGTAGGTCGTTGTTGAGTTCGTTTGAATGATCACGCTTCAAATTTTTATGGTTCTATTTTATATTCATTCATTCATTCATTCATTCATTCATTCATTCATTCATTCATTCATTCATTCATTTATTTATTTATTTATTTATTTATTTATTTATTTTCATGTTTAGGTAAAATTTGCAAAAGAAAAAAAAAACTCTTGTTCCATTGTTTTAAAATTGGAGAGCGACACTTTTGGGTCCCCGTGGACCAAGGTGGTACTCATTGTAGGTTGCTGTCAAGGTCGGCTAAGGACGGTATGTTAACAAATCCCTCTTGTTACAGGTGTGGACTATGGTGTACGTTTCTATTAACACTATTACATTGCATTCGATTGGCTAAAGGGTAAAGCTGGATAAGGTACACACTCAGGTATAACTGCGCTAATTAAACACGCATTCTAGGCACGAAAGCACGTAACATCAGACTTCTAAGCTCAAAACATTATCCACATCCAGATTTTGACAAACAAAAATGTCTGTAGAAAATGGAATCAATCGTGAAACGTTGACCCTAGTAGACTATAATATATTAATCAATGTACGTATGTACGTGCGGTAATCTCCTCTCTCGAACAAGTAATTATTGATACGCTGAAATTAACTTATTCTAAATATATTTGGCTGTGAAGTAATTGCCGAGCCTTCCCTTTTATGTTATTCTAAAATGGATAGAGATTAAGGTCCCTATTCTCATGCGGAGTAAAATGTTGACAAATCACATGATATTAGAATTTAAATTTAAACGGGAAAAAATAGTATTTAGAACATCGATCACATGTCTTACGTAATTAATCTCGATAGAGAGTCAGAGAACACAGTATGAATGAAAAATAACATGGGCATAAAATACCAGTTATAATTTTGCTAGTGTCAACATGATATATGTGTGTCTGGCGAATGGATAATAAATTCCAGTCAGTTCAAAGTTTCAGGCCTTAAGAAAAAAACTGCTGCACTACCTTAAAAATTGTACATATGAGTGATTAAATTCAGAAGATTAGTCGATTAAAATAATGGAATGCGCGGATGTTGCGCTTGTCTGGTATGGGGGCACTATACTGCACAGGCTGCACAAGGAAACCAGTGGTAGACCATTTGTGAAAGTCCAAATTGTTGGTAGGTGGTCATTGTGAGAGCCTGAGCTTTTCCCTGGTGATAATTTGTTTCCCATGATGATGGTGCATTTAGTAAAGTAAACAATTCATTCGTCTATACAAAACAGAATATTCGCCATATCAAAAACAAGAACCCCTTTGTTGCCATGTGGGGTGGATTTAATTAACATGCATTTCTAAATCCAGCCTCATAATGCCATTATACAAAAGTTTGGAATATTAATATAATCTCTTTTTTAAAAAAACATTAGGCTACAGGTACCGATCGAATATTCATATACATAAATTCATGCGACGTAAATGCCCTGGTAATATGCCTAGCATAAATATGAATATTTGATCAATAATTTCTGGTATACAAACAGTTATGTATCGTTACAACAATGTTTCAGGAGGGACTTCATATGCATAGTCTTTTTACGTAATTGTCAAAGTAAAATCAATGTACAACATAACATACCCCCCCAAGTAAAACAAATTTCCCACTTTTATTTGTACAGTGCTGAGCTTATGTCATTGCATTATCAATCCCCTTCGCGAAGTAGGCCCCATCAAAATACAAGATAACGAGAAAGCTAGATACAAGCTAAAATCGCCCGAATGCAAATATGTCATATCATGTTTCCAAAATACAAACTAATTATTCAATTTTGATACCACCCCTTTAGAACTGGCATATTTTTCATCATTATTTGCACCTAGACTCACTGATTTTTTTTCTCGTTGGTGCATTTTAGCTGCGTCATTATGTCTAAATTTTTAAAGTGTTTCAAATAATATTTACAGCCTTTAGGGGAACATATTGCTAATCGTATCTTCACACGTGTCATACTGTCTTCCACTTCTGTTTTTTCGTCTTGTCCTATGGAGTTATCGATACCATGGGACGGATAGGGAGGGTACTAAGTTGGGGCAGAATTAATTTATATATGCTTGTTAGGCTTCACTGGTTTCGGTGAAGTAAAACCAACACCTTACACGATGCGAATCGTGCAAGTCAAGCGTCTGGTTGGCTTCACTTTTTTCAGAACCCAATTATCCAGTCCACCCATTTTAAAGTGACATGAACTCTGCATGTTATGGTTCACACTTTGAAGCCACAGGTTAAGCCTCATAATTTGCATAAATACAATACAATGACCGCCATTGAACAAAAAATACCAATATTTTCTCTATTCAAATGAATTTTTAATAGGGATTAAAAGGCTTTTGGTTGTGCAGCGTCTAATAAAGCCATTACCATGCGTATGAAATCAATCCGATTTTTTTTTTATAAATTCATAATGCCTGTCGTTTTGTTGTTTCCACAGAAACAACACATAATGCGCGTGAAAATAGTCATATTGGAAGGATATGTTTACAGAATGGCATACTTTTTCAGTTTTTGACACAAGTTATGACATGGACGCGCATTAGGACATCGTACTCTCAACAAATACATAGTTATATCAAACCGGTAATGACTCGCTTCATATAATTTGCTTTCCTGCTTAATGTATGGATACGGGTTGATCAGACCATGGAGGAGTTCACACTGCTTAAACTATCTGCCTCGCTTACAGTATATTTCAGTTTTTCTCCGTGCTAAAAAAAATATATATATAACCGGCTCCGAATAAAATCACCACACACCTTATTTACATTTTAAAATACGTCCATTAGTAACCGGATGCGTGTAACCCACGAGTTTGTAATGAATCTGTGAAAAGCATGCAGGTTCAGACGCATAGTTGCCCAGCATCCCTCAGAGTAATCTCATGGATAAATCATTTCTTTGCATGGGGAACAAAGGGGAGCATTAGGTCTACCTACGTTATATCTCAAACTAAAAAAAAAAGTTGCCAGAACTGATCGACCTGTCAAAGAAACACTCGGCTTTGCTGTGAGGGTTGTAGCTGAAGAAGCATTACAGAGGAATCTGGTCTGGTTTCTTGTCATCCACAGAGAATCGCAGAGTCAGGCAATACACTAGCTCTGGAATGGACATACCTTAAATATGTGATACCGGAACCGATCAGTCGTTCATATAGTGCCAGTTCTCCTATGGCGACCTAAAGTTGGCCAATCAGAAATTTAGTCCTCTACTGAAAAACCCCTTCAGCAACCTACACTTGAACTCAAATTTTATTGCAGTCATACCGGGTTTCTGGTTCTCTATTCTCATTAGGCCGCCATTGTTGATGATAAACGCTGTGTCGACGCCCGTTAGTTAGGTGATTTTGATGGCACCATGCGTTTGCTGGCAGTCTTTGAGGTGGCCGTGGCTTCCAGTAGTGAAGAAGCAATTTGATTTTTTGGCGCTCTATTGAAGAAATAAATTTCCCCTTAGCTTGATTATTTTGCAGCTGCCTGAAATAAGAAAGTTTCATATTCTGACCCAGGTGATAAACTTTTCACCAAACGAAAGTGAGAGAATACCACTCCCTCGTGCTACCACTTGGATGTTTGTATCTGACATTGCTCTGAACCACCCCCCCCCCCCGCCCCGCCCATCAAAATTCGTAAAGGACCTGCCGTACCAACCGGTGCAAGCAAGAAAAAATGAAGGTGGAATCTAGGCAGCACCGTCCGCGTGAAGACTACGCGTGGCTGCATCCACCGAGGACCAACTGCAAGGCTGTGTTGTGGAAACTCGACCTTAATCCCCACCCAGATATACCAAGTCCCACTGGTTATGGTTCCTTGGAACAGAAAAACCCAGTTGCAGTGGTTATGACTTGATACAACAGATGCTACCAGTCCCAGCGGTTATAGTTCAATATAACAAATCCCACCCGCTTCAGTGATTGTACACCCAGTCCCACCCGTTATGGTTCAATAGAAAATGCGCCCCCAGTCCAGGGTTTATGGATTGATTGAACAGATACCCTAGTCCCAATGGTTATGGTTGGATATAAAAGACGTTTCCAGTCACAGTGGCTACGGTACCATAAATGCGATAGTGCCAGTCGCAGTGATAATGCTTCCACAGAGGAGATATCCCTGTCACGTTGGTTTGGGCTTGATAGAACAGATACCCAGGTTCCAGTGCTTATATTCCGATGGAACCACATTTCCATCGGGAATCTGATCTTAAGGTTCTTAAGATTCCAAGGCTGCTGCTCTAAATGTGGTCCTAGAGTTATTATCCTGTAAATGTTTAAGACCCAGCAGGTTCTCAGAATGTAATCCTTATCCCACATTTATCATAAAGGATATATTAATTTCTATTATAATAAAAGCTTATTATAATTAGGTAAGCAGCAGTAATCTCATTGGTCCACAGCCGAAAAGCAAACGTGCACTATTTTGCCATAGTACATGTCAATAGTACACGATGAGCAGTTCAGTGTTTTGCCACCAGGGGGTGTGGACAACTCATGGACTCATTATTGTGAATGTGATACAAGCTAAAATTCCATATGTTGTTATCAAAGTATAGACACATGGATTCTGTTGCTACAATTGTTAGTTATTTAATAGTTCAATTAAAGTATTTATCAAATGTTAGACCTGCCTTTGTTTGATGGTTTCACACTCTTTGCTTATATTATAAAATAAATATTGCATGGTTACCATGTACTATTGCAGATCATCAGTCCTAGGGGAGCAATAGCACATGGCAACCATGCAATATTTATATATTGATCATTGGAATGAATGAACTTGACAATATCATGCGAACAAACTCTGATGTTGGCACATGCTCTTCATACCTCAGCAGATCGACATTAGTATGAAATGTAATGTGCCTCAGGGCTCTATTTTCAGTCCACTGTCATTCTTAATTTACGTTGATAATTTGCCGAATGTTTCAGATAATATCCACTGCACCTTATAAAAACATCACGGTTTCCCAGAATAATGTTGATGTTCTGCATGATATTGCAAATTCAGCTACGAAACAGGAAGCAACTTAGTTTTAAGTTAACATATTTTTGGTAAACCATTACAAGAAAATTAATCTCAAGTTGTTTCATCAAAAGAACAATGAAAATCGATGGAGGGGCTCAATATCAAATTAGAAGATCAAAATATAGGTACAGTGTTATATACCAAACTGTACGGCATTCCGATTGATAATTAACTGACCTGGAAATATCACATCGATTATATTGCGTCTAAATTGTCCAAAGCATTTATGAATTATTAATGTTCTAAGGCCTATCCATACGCCACAAACGTAAAAACGCTATAAATACTGCTGAAAAAAACGACAAATTTGTTCACACCCAATGTATGTGCAATTGCCCTGGTTGATCAGTTGGAATTACTACCATTTGAACTATGGCTTGGTTACCTGAAAGATATTTTATGAGCAAATATAGCCAGGACATGCTTCCTGCTCTCTCAAATGGTTGATTTCCTAAAATATTATCAGTCCACACATCTATTTCTAGGCAATCAGAGTTTTGCTACCTGAGTCATCTAGGACAAACTTTTATCAATTTTTTGTATGCTCTCAGGGAATACAGTACCAGTTGAAATACGTAGTGCTGGAAATATCTGTATATTCACAAAGTTACTTAACATCGTCTTCTCAGGCAACAGTGAATGAAAGAATTTAATATTATTGTTTTTACAAAATCTCCAATGTTCTTATTTTATGTTAAATTAGTGTTTCTTAGTTTGAATTATTATTCTTTGTTCAAATAAAAAAAAAAACATTTGGCACATATTCACTGCTCATAACTGCGATAATCTATGAGTTCTAAGGGGGCATCTGAGCCTATTTTGATTTCGGTTACGGACACATTAATATTGTATGTTTGCGTTGATGTGCCTGTATTACGTTGTGTCTTGGTGATAATAAATAAATAAATACATAAATAAATAAACAAATGAATGAATGAATGAATAAATGAATGAATGAATGAATAAATAGATAAATAAATACAATATATTCTATTTTTTCCTTTGGCTTCATGAAAAACAAGATAAACGGTGCAGTATAGGTGTAAAGATGTAATAGTTTGCATTTTACCGCATTGTTGCTGGTGGCTGGACTTATACCAGTTATCATTTATTTGTCTTACGCCTTTGGTACAAAGGTATTAAACTGTTCACACTTGGAGAACATTTTGCTAAAAGAAAATACTTTTTTTTTGTTTGTTTGTTCGGGTTGATCATTAAGGGGTACACCTATTATCATATTGACGTCAACCGATCTCCAAGCTCACGCATATTCCGGAAATGTATATTTTATAGCCATATATTAAGGTACTGTATAGCTTCAGGTGACAATATGTTTAAATCACCATAACCAAAACTGACTTTTCATGCTTAAATCAGCCATCATGCACCCAGAATTGGTGCTATATACCGCACGGTTTTTACAGCATTTGTGTTCTTACATTTTCTGGGCCAGAACTTCTGGATTTATTGAACTTGTACCTCAGAATGACACACACACAAAATTCTGCACAAAGTTGCAAACCTATTAACGCCCGATACGTTTTGTGTATTATTTAGGTCCAACAGGTACCCCGAATATTGTTTTTTGTAAATATTTTGATTTTGATGTTGGTTTGTTTTTGTGTTGGCTACTTTTTGCTGGTTTTCTTTCAATTAACGACTTTAGTTCTCATTTAGAATTGCTGCACATAGAAAATTATAGTTTTTGCTGATGTTTATTTATTTATTTATTTATCTATTTATTTATTTATTTATTTGTTTGTTTGTTTGTTTGTTTGTTTGTTTGTTTGTTTGTTTGTTTGTTTGTTTGTTTGTTGGTTGGTTTGTTGGTTTGTTTGTTGGTTTGTTTGTTTGTATGTTTCTTGTTTATCTATTTATCTTATCTCTAGCCAATTGTAGCAGTTAAGCTCCGGTAGTGTATCAGGAATTATAACGGAAACTACACTATCATCCATGGGTGCAGCACGTGCGTGTTCATTTGTAAAACGCTGGGCAGGTTTCTTGCCATATGTAAAAAAATATACACAATGCATGTGACGCACGATCATGGAACCTTGAAAAGGAGCTTGGATAGTTTTAAAACGGATTATATATGTGTGCATGACCTAAAAGCTTCAAACTGTTTTCCTTGCCATGGCGCCAACTCAAATATTATCTCACTGCATTATTTTCTCTTCTCGATAAGGTGTCTAAAATACATGTACAATTAATCGTAATGCAAAGCAGTTATTTATGTATCATACCAAATCTTCTTTAACAGCACCAGCACGTATAGCCTAGCTACAAATGGGTACTTGTTTTGCCACAGTAAAGTATGCCTGGTAATCCTGATATGTACTGGTGCTGGATGAGCCAATAATAAGCCCATGTTTTACCACGTTTCTCTAGTTGATGCAAAGTTTTCAAGCAGCAAGCAGTCGTAACATGAAACATGATCCCATTCACACTGTATTCATATGCAAGACAAAGTATTTCTGACGTAGATCATAGACCTGCCGCTAGTCTGCGACACATAAAGCAGTGACGCGTCACCTTATTGGGCTTTTAATCGCGATTTATTGGGTGTTTTGTGGCCAAAAGTGCAAGTGATTGGTCTCATGTATACAATTATCTGCACACATCGAATCAAGAATAACTTAAAGACAGTGCATATAGGAAACTCGATGACTTCAATAGACCAATTGGAGACCATTTGGCTCAAAACCATAAATCTTCAGTTTGCCAGCCCCAGCGGATACACCGAAAAGGTCAGTAAAGCTTGATTTGATACATTTCCCGAGAGCACAAACTTTGGTTGCAAGCGTCGCAATAACGTTGCTCTTTTCCTATAGTTTTCACAGTTTAAAAACGTGCCAGGATGTTTTTCTGCAGGTAATTCACTTCTGCTTGCGAGTTTAATATACTCTTTACTGATACTCTCGCCCTTTCCCGATGTGCAGGGGGAACATGTAGTTCTCAGTTCAGATCTTGTTTTCCTGTTTATACCGCCGAAGGTAAGTTGCATCTGTGGGGAAAAGATTAGAGAGTTACAAAGAATAAGCAAACACCAACATTTCTGTGGACACGTCACTGGGTGCAGGATAAAAACTAAGTGCATGGTGTAACGGTCCCTTTGAAATTTGAACAAGAAAGCTGTGGTTTATGTGCAATATCTAATCTCGTCTGGGAACTTAATATTACTGATAAATAGTTAAAGTCACGTGGCACGTGAGGTCCAGAATTTGACAAACCATTGTATCCTGATTGTGCATCAGATGTGTGGCAGCTACCTAAAAAGGACTCCGAAGGGGAAAAAATAATTCCCATTAAAGGAACCAGCATAAATAACACACGAGATTAGAACTAAGCTGAAAAGAGCGTACAATTTGGCGTTGTGGAAATCGTGACACGTTTTGTACAGCCTTTAACCGATCTGGAACACAAGCTGTGCACAATGTATTACAGGGCATATGTATATAAAGCCCAAGAGTACATTTTCCCTCAAACAAAATTCTAGATATCCTGTACCTTTCATTCGGAAGACCGGGCATGTCACTGGAGTGGTTTATTCGTTGGTCTGGCGCCGGGGAGGGGGGGGGGGAGGGGGGTAGAAGGGGGGCAGTGCTGACATTACTGCTTCGGGATTTATATACTGTAAGCATGTTACAACCGAAGGACTGGTAATATTACGTACACCCAAGTGACGTAGCCACACAGTGTTAATTCTGCAATTTTGACGTCCTCTAAAAGTGGAACAAATGACATATTTTCGAAGAAAAAATGCCGCTTTTCTGTGGTTTCATGTAGTTGTTGCAACTGAAGTACTTCATTTATATGTATAGGACTGTTGCTTGTGAATGTGATAGAATTAAAATGGAAGCTTCTTTTCTGCTAACACAAATCATTAATGCAGGTAATATGTATTCCAAAATCGAACACTGCTATAGACCCAGCTTTTGTTGTGGGGAAAAGCTCTGAGTGGTATGGTCAAACTTTTTTCTTTCTCAAAAGAGCATGCAGTTGAAAATGACTTTGATTTTGTTAGCTCATACAGCCTGCATATCTTTTATCTTAACAATCGGCGCTGCCCGAGGTCATTCAATGCACGCAGCAAAACGATGTCTCGGCAAATGACACTGTTAGTAACTAAATGCTCCCAACATGGTTGATTGATTTATTCGGGGAGCAAGAGCCACGAAAAAGGAGTTGGAGATTGGAAATAAGAAATTCCATGCGTCTGGACACACAAAACGATATGTTTAATCTATATTTCTTTCCCCCCATGGGCATGAACAACCAAAGTTTTCCTTCTGGAGAATTGATTATTTTCATTTGAACACACAATTGGAACGCTGTTGGTTTTTTGTCTGGCATCAATAAACCGCAAGACACCCGGTAAATAAATGACGAAAGTTGACAGTCATGCATTTGTACAATCTGATTTCTGTCTCTAAGTATGATTTCATATCCCGGTTTACATAATAGTTTGGATATAAAACGTGGTTATAAGTCGCAAAAATATTGTGAAAATAAGAACGCCGTACTTTGAAAAGCACTTAAATCCATATACCGGTAGTTTAATAGTTTGCATTGGATTGCACTGGGCACTCAACACCCTAAGAATGAATCAGTGTTATTCAGATCAGTCTCACTCTTTTTCTTTTATATTTCGTGTTGCACATTTCACTGACACCAAAACAGCATAACAATGTATAAGACAACTCCAATAGAGGCACTGTTTAATACACGAAGTTGCCCTATTTCCTCTCAAGTTCCTCACGACCGCCTAGGTGGCAGCACAAGCTCCCGGTTAATATGAATACCTCCTATTCCACTTCAACGAGTGCATACAACTTTGGGTATTATTTGATAAAGAAGGTCTGAATACACAATCAACACAAACAGCGTCGTTTGTAAGTGTGTGTGTGTTTTTTTCATTTTAACAATCGGTGACGTTCAATATATCATCCCCCATATAAAGCTGGGTGAAAGAATAACATAATAGTTATGGCATCAATGTTAATAACGTATGTGATAATACTCTTTAGTATGTGGTCACTGGTCAAGGAGTGAAAGTGCTTCATCAATAAGGAGTACTAAAAATAGATCTCTAAAAACGGACCAGTTTTCAGGAAGGGGGTGTAACCATACCATGTCATGCCAAGGTTGAATATCGATGACATCACTGATAAAGCTTATGACATCATCATAAGATCCTGTCAATCACATCGCTAGGTTAATTGAATCCCATGTACTCCTTTACATTGCCTTTTCTGCTTATGCTGCATATAAGTCTACCTTAATACGAGGCATGCATATTGCTTTCCCGCCACAGCTGCATACCAGGTTGTCTCAGTAACCATAGTCTCTCCCAGCGAGATACGGGCAGGTGCCTGTGCGGAATATTACTAATATTTTGAAGAAAATAATATTTAGTACAGGTAAATGAAAATGTGCTCTTGCAGCCAATTTAGGAATCACCAAATGAATATGACTGTGGTATTTATAAGCTTAAATTTCAATAAAAGACACTAACTTTGTGAGAAAGGGGTACCTAGCCCTGTCTGTGACGATGATATACACGTGTGCCCCTCCGTGATTGACAAGCTGGAGCCCCATGTTTTTGTCGCGGGAAATTAATATGCAGGTCTCGTATTGCCTCAAACTGCAGTGCCTAGTGGTGGGCCCCATGTCAATCAGGAAAATTACAACACTGACTTTGCATGTGATTACATCATCTATGCATATATGGATACAATTACGTCCCGACCTGCCACCAGATGGCAACCAGTAATTACCTTTCCCTTTGATGGACTGACCAAGACTTCCTTCCTGTTGGGGATAGCAGCTGATATCTGTGTGGCCACTGTTAGAGGGGTGTCCCTTCCAGCCATGTCACCACACTGGTTATGGTTAATGTTTGTTCATCGCAAGGGTCGCATAATGAATGAGCTTTTCCAGCCAAGGTTTCTCTAACCCATGGTTTGCATTCTTGAGGGCTGAGCATGATTTAATTCACGAATTATAACGGTATCTCAGCAAAAAGCACTGATACTGAATGGTTGTACGGTTGTCGACTCTATAATTTGTAAGAGGAACATGAACCAATAAAATTGAGTCATGAGGTTGGTAATGACGTTGGTGGTCCCTTGGAATTAGCTGAAATGGTGTTTTATGATGGTAAAACATAACAAGTGTAGCCCTGTAAATAAATGTACACATGGCACTTCATAATTCATTGAGAATGATGGGCGTGGCCTGCCAGACACATTAACAGCACAACGAGAAACACATCATTCCATATTTATTTAAACAGTATATTCACATTTTTGCATGTGGAAACTGTGCTTTTGGACAAGGAATAAAATTATCGCTTCCATTCTTTACCGCAGCATAAGAAGTATCAAATTTGAAAGGGAAAGTGTTGACATTTGCCTATCCCTTACTAAACGGCCATTGAGGTCTCGGCAACTTTAAAATCCACCTGCGACATGAATCTATTGCTGGAACCCGTCATTTTTTTCTACGGATGAGTAGATTGACGTCACAGAAGGATTTTTAAGTCGGTTAATTACCTCGGAACAGCGCCATGTGTACAACATAATGATGCATAATTTTCGAACCATTTCGGGTTATCGTTGCTGCGACAAGCCTGTTAAAGCCTTGTTCCGAAGCGTAAGAAGGCCTATGCGATGTTAAGACTGTTCTTATAGCCCTGAAGTTGACAGAAACGTGAGATAAATTCATGTATATGAAATTACCAACCCATGAATGACTGTGATATGCAAACAAAAATTGGTTTTTGATACTTGGCATGAAGCAATAAAAAATCCTATCCAATGTGGTAAGATCCCCATATAACTAATTCCTTATAGTACAGAGGTCTCTTGACAGCATTCCCATGCTTCCTGGGAAAACAAGATAAAGTGATTTCATTATTCTTGTGCCAACATGCCCACAAAAAAACCTTAAAGCAAGCTGATGGTACCTATAATAACAATAAGAGGTAAAGACTCTGATTGAGAGCTTCAAAGAAGAGTAGATCAGTTCCAACAGCACAGGAGAAAGGGAGCATCAAATATATTGTGTCAGATTTACAATAGGAAGAAATATATGAACTCAGATTTCATTGCCGTCTGGAATGAAAATGAAAGCTAATCAGCATGAAATTCCTCAGCGAATAGCAACTTAAACGGCTGTGTTATCAAAACATCAGACCAGTGCGAGCGGTGTTACTAACATCGATGCGATAGAAGATTAGTTGAATCAATAGTGACGTTCTCAAGGCTTCTGCGATTCTTTAAACAAGTGGTGGTCCAATCTTTTTAAAAATAATGTAAGCTTGATGCAAATGATCCGCTATTCAATTAAATAGGACGACGCTTCCCATATACTAAATTAGGTGTAATATTTTAGTGGCAACAGTTTTCCACAGCCTTCTGTAATTGAGGGGAGGGGGATCGTGCTTTTTTTAGAACTATCATCTCAAAGAATGGCAACATACATATATGCATTGCAAACAGCCTTAAAATTATATATATTCATATGTCGCTGTATTAGGGTACATGGAGGGAAAATATAACATTTAGTACAACTGATGAATAAAGACCTTTGAAAAACGTATGTGGTGAATTAATTTCAATCTTATGACCACAAAATTCCACCTGGAAACATTACAACCAAAAGAACAATTCGATGTACCTTAAAATGGATAAATTACAAATAGTTAAGTTTCAAAAAAAAAAAAGAAAAGAAAAAACAAAAACAAAATCAAAAAACAAACAAACAAACAAAAAAAAAAGAAAAAACGAAACAAAACAAGCAAACAAAAGAAACCCCTCCGATTCCGCCATTTTTAACTTTTGAAAATCCAAAAGATTTTTTCTTTTTCAATTTCATTATGTTAGTCGAACAACCGCTTGCTCATAATATCACGATATCTGAGAACTTAACGTAATGTTAAACTCTGCACAGGGTCCATATGCTCATCGATCTTTCTTTGTTACCATCTCCAGAATTTGTCTATTTTATGTGTATTTTCTGTGTGTATATATTTTTTTCATTACTATATTTTTAAAGTGGGGGCAAGTATCAAAGCAAGTTGACCTAAACATAACAGGACAAATTGACGTTCAGGTCAAAATTGAACCACCGTGGAATTTCCCTTGAAATCCCCAAGGCTAGACCATGACAAGTTTCAGCCAAATTATGACTAGCAATAAAGAACTTTAAACGAGCGCAGACGTGTCACTAGATGACCATTTAGTCCTGTTGTGCACAGCTTGAAACATAATGTGTTGCCATGTCAATTTAGCAGGGCAAAAATTCGAGAAGAATCGGATGTCTAATTATTATTTGATATGTATTATGTTATCATAACGAACACATCATCGTATTGCTCTTAAAATCGGATAGGAAAATATACCCCAACATCTCCATGTGCCTTGAGCAGTGATTAATATAGGCTTGGACTGTTTCACAATCCACATAAAAGATATGGGTCTATATTACTCTTAGTATAGCCGAGTTAATCACTTAAATTCCGGAGATAAAATTCCAACTTCGAGTTGACAGCGACGGACTGATAGTGGGGAACGTCCAAAAGAGAAACACCAGCTATGCATCGTCATATGACCAAATCAGGCTTGGGGTCACGAGTCATTAATATTTTTAATGCCGACCAGACTAACTCCTTCTGGACCACATTTTGGACTGATTCAACAGCTTTTCCCGGTGCGGTTAGGCACATAACGAAAGCTACTGATCGGCACGAATATATATATATATATATATATATATATATATATATATATATATATATATATATATATATATATATATATTCTACGTAACTACAGACATGCTTTTACTTAAATAAAAGATCTTTTTCAAGTAACATGAGTCTTCCGGCTCATCATAATTGAAAACAGTACCTTATATATAAATATTTCGAATTAAGTCGCAGTTGGCACTAAAAAAGTGTAGGTAATGACAAACGCCTTTGCTTGCACCATTGAAATTGGGCAAATCAATATTATCACCATTTGTACTTTGCACGAAACATCTACGCCAGTACTTCTTTTTGAACAGCTTGATGTCACACTTGACACTCTCTTTACTGGATTCGAAGAATTGCACTCTACATTTACTATTATGTTTTGCCACCGTTAAAGGACTACCACCTGCTCTACTGACATTGTATCATGGATCGCCAAAAATTTGCATTTTGCGTACCCATGCAGTTACTACATCACACAAAAATACCTGAAATAGGCGATTGTTTATCGCGCTGGTGATCTCGTGAAGCAATGCGTGAACGGACTCACATACACATATCATAATAATAGGATGTATTCATATTTTACAATGTCAGCTGCAGACCTGCTCTGGTCCCCTCAGTTGCTAGACAACGGAACTATGCTTCAGCCATGATGAGGGCACGTGTCCCAATTATGTAACTTAACCATCCATAAATAACACTTTTTTCTACCAAAGGATTAAATTTTTAAAATGTGTTGGCCATTTTGTATGTTATAACTTTTATTTTATTTTATTTTATTTTATTTTTTTTTTTTTAGCTTTTTGCTTTCTGGAGTTGTTTCTTCATCATTGAACCACATTTCGCCATGCTTAATACATAGATCTGCCCTTCTTCCTGTCAAATTTGTTGCTGCAAGCTAGGTGGCAGCACAGGACCCCAGTTAATATGAATACCTCCTATTGCGGAGAAGATGGACGTCGGGGGTACAGTCTGTGTGTTTTTTTTTTTTTTTTTTGGGGGGGGGGCTCTCTGCTGTACCACTTGCAAATTGGACAGTTGATTGGTTGAACCAATGATGTGCCCGAGCGTACAGTGTAGAGGGATGCAAAGAAGAGGTTATATTGATAGAATTTGTGACCTCAGTACCTCAATTCACAATTTTCTGATGCCTGATTCTATCACCGCTCTGCTTGAGTTGGCGGAACGTTGTGTAAGTAGGACTCATTTTGGACTGGCCGTTATTGTAAATTGTGAGGTGAACATGGGAATACTGGCAGACGCTCAGCATTTGATTGTTATTAGTTCTAGGCAGTTTCGTGCTTTCAGTATGGCCATCCACAACAGCACGAATCGTCTCAGAGCTCTATGCAGACATAAGGAAATTGAACAAATTAACGAAATATTCATGGATGGAATAGTTCACTTTTCGCAGCCTTCTCTCTCTCTCTCTCTCTCTCTCTCTCTCTCTCTCTCTCTCTCTCTCTCTCTCTCTCTCTCTCTCACACACACACACACACACACACACACACACACACAAGAAAGACAAGGATGACCAACTAGGCAGCAGGCGCAAAGGCATGACCATGTGATCGGTCACAGGCGCCATTTATCTCGCCAGCCCACGGGAGGCTTAGAAATATATTTTATTCGCTCCAACTTCTGCACACAAAAAATTACCGCAAGAGAAATTGCGTTCAGCCTCAATATAGCGACGCCAATAATACTGCAGCTTCTTTGGGGCGCATTTAATAAGTTACCTTTGTTGCGCTTTGGATTTTGTTTTAATAATAGAATTGTGTTATGAGCTGCATTCCTTTTGAATAATTCCCAATGTTTTCACGTACTATGTGACATAAATCTGTACTTTATATCGGATTTTCCTTTTGATTTCATCCGTGGTATTATATATATATATATATATATATATATATATATATATATATATATATATATATATATATATATATATATATATATATATATATATATATATATATATATATATATATATATATATATATATATATATATATATATATATATATACATATTATATGTGTTTTTATATTCTCTTGAAACTTTTTGCCCTGGTGTAAAACCGTAAAGTGCACCGAATACACTCAAGCAACAGAAAAGAAGAAGTGTTGCACAGCGAATTTGTCTGTGTGCCTACAAACGTATTTTTTCCCTTCAAATGTTTTGCAATATCTTTGACATGTTGAACTAGGTGACAATATTGTAAAAAGATTGGATGAACAACTACAAAAATTACATAGCAGAAGAAAAAACAATCGACAACAAAAATTTAACCTTGTTTTCAGCTTTCTGTGTTTCTGCCTTAGGTTTAAGACCTTTGACCTTGAATAGGACCTTTACCAAAAAAAGATTACTGACCTTCAAACTGACATTTCCACACAAAAATGGTCTATGACCTTGCAATGCCCTTAACCTCCGAATGACCTATGTCTTGACTATCGTTGAAAACATATAACTTTGAAATTACATTCATTACAGTTGATTAGATATTCAGGTTTAAAACTTTAATTTGCCCTAATTTTCATAATTGTGGACACCATGAACCCTCTTCAAGATTGCCTGTCCAACGAAACGATGTTTTTTTTCTTTCTTCTTTTTTTTTTTTCGGGGGGGGGGGTAATTTCTGTGGCAACCACCATCGAAAATGGTCTTTGACCTTGAAGTGTCATTTGCCATTGAGATGACCTTAACCTGAAGTGAACTTTAACCTTTAAAATGACATATTGACCTAAAATTGACCTTTGACTTTGACATGACCTTTGCCCTTGTTATGACCTTGACAGTTTAGATGATTTTTGCCTTGCTATGATCGAACTTGGAACCACATCTGCTATAATATATAAGATATTAAAGATTTAAATCTTTATTTAGCCCTAATTTGCATAATTTTGGAAATCATGACTTCTCATTATTAGAAGGCAAGACTTCATCTATAGAAATATAATTGTGCCAAGTTTGGAGTTCTTATCTTTAAAAGTCTCCAACAAAAAGGCCGGACAAATTATCTGGTTAAGAAAGAAAAATAGAAAGAAAGAAAGAAAGAAAGAAAGAAAGAAAGAAAGAAAGAAAGAAAGAAAGAAAGAAAGAAAGAAAGAAAGAAAGAATTTCTTGAAAAACAGTATGTATGTGCTGGCACACAGACAAAAAGATTTGACTTTTGGTAATATATTGTTCAATTTGCCTGTTCGAGTACGGAATTTACCTACTTCTCGTTCATTGCTAACCGCGACCAAGCACACAGTGGTCACAACACGAGGGACTTGGTCCAGCTACCTGCAAATGAAGAATTCGCAGGGTCATGATCTGCAATTTCAAGTCACACGAGTTTATTCGGACCGCACCCGAGTTATTGACACCTTCTTGTCAATTTTCTACAGATGACGGTGAAACCTATAATACGGAAATACCATCTCAACCAGACGGGCACCATCTACAGTTTCCATTCTATCTCAAACTTAGCAGATAAATTACCAGTGCCGTAAGTGTCTAGATGCAGCGGTATTTTTCTTGTTCCGAATAACAAAAATAATATGCCGAGCCGTGATCTTCAATTTTAACCCAGATGAGGAGTTTATGAGGCACTGACTATAATTATTGTCGGGTTTTGGCCCATTTCACACAGTGATGGTAAAATCTATAACAATAAATCACGTCATCTGCATGGGCCTGCCTAAAAACTGCATTCCGACTCAAGCTTGAAAGATAAATGCATATCTGTGGTCGCGTCCGAACAAATTTCAAATAAAAATTGTGTGTTTCAGTATGATCGATTTTAGCGCTGATCTTTCACGTGGATATTGTTGTACTCGAATTTCTTGCTAGACAAAGCAAGAATTAATTTCTTCCACAGACTTAAATATATTTTGCCCATTCACGATTATGCAAGAGAGTTTTACTGGAATTGCAGAAAATTGTTAATGGTGGACACGCTTCTTGGCCATACATGGAAGAAATTGATGAGATTTTAACATGAGTTCTATGGATAATAAAATATAAGACCAAGATGAGCGGTGGCTATAAAAGTATCACAAGTTGTCCCTGGATAACTATGTGCACGACGTTTTTAATGAAATTGATAATAAGAAATCACTGTATCTGTATGGTTTATTGAAGAGATCACCTGTCCGTGAAGATCACCTGTTTGCTATAAATTACTTTCATTCGGCCCGCCTGAAGGTTATGGCGCGCTCACGATGTTTAGGTCTTCAAGATAATTTACATGGATATAATATTGCACCCTCAAGAAATTGTGGTTTGTGTAAAAATGGTGTCGAAAATGTTTCACACTTTGTACTCACTTGCCCGTCATTCAATGAAATTCGGATTAAGATTTGCCATGAACTTGAAACAAAATTAAACAACGTTAATAATTTGTATATCTGGGAGCATTTCATCCGCTCATCTTCTCAAAACTCGGTTTACTCCTTTGCAGCAATTGAGCAGGATATCCAGGTTGTTAATATGTTTGATGATGCATGTACGCGTTTCCTTAAAGAAGTTTGGCCTGTTCGTAAGTCCTTGGTGGACGGGACATACCCACTACCTCGGGGTTCTATCTGACTTTATATATGGTGTAATATGCATGTGTATAATTGATTTTATCATGGATGTATATATGTCATCTGACGTGTATTTTGTTGACTCATTTTATCTTGGACGCATCATAGGTTCTACCCTGGCCTGTTGATGCCCCCATTCTAAAGGGATAGTTTTTTATGCAAATAAACAAATAATAAATAATTCCCCAAGCATGCATGCAAATTTAAAAGCAAATATCTACGCATTATCACAGAGGAGTCTTTTTTAAATGGCGGTATAGAATTGTCACGTGGTGTCTATGAGAACAAAGACGGGCAATTTGAAAAAAAAAAGTATCAAAAAAACATATCACGAGACTTATCATGTTGCAAATGACAGCATCAAGTAATATTAACACCTGGCAAAACATTTGTATGCAAGGCGATTCTTCTATTTGTTGCAAACTGCAAATTGCATGCGGTTGCATCTTGGTTGGGTTAATATCGTGTGTGTTTTCCGGTGATAATGCGCTAATTTGGCAGCATTATGATATTTTCAGGAGTTATTTTTCTTCAGAATCGTAAAGAACCTCTCCTAAACATGGTATTGTATTTGTGTCTTTTTTTGTCCAGAACCACATCCTAGTAGTCAATTACCCTACTCTGCAATTTGAACTCTTTTCGTTCCATAAGCTAGCCTGTCACTGTCCAACCTATATACATATGGAAGTGCTATTGTCCATATTGTACACGTTCCTCTGTAGAACTTTGGATGTATTAGCCTAAATAAATGAAAGGGTCTTCAGCGGGAAACCTATAAGAACATGTTTCGGAGCTTAAACCTGTACATGTGTCTCTGAGTAGCGGATCCTTGCCTGAGCTAAATATTCAGCAAAGACAAAGATATGGTATACACACATACACACACACACACACACACACACACACACATATATATATATATATATATATATATATATATATATATATATATATATATATATATATGTGTGTGTGTGTGTGTGTGTGTGTGTGTGTGTGTGTGTGAACTTCCAGCTGCTGTATTTCTCCCCTTTTTTCGATGACCGTCACAGAAATCTGAAGGCATTTTAGTAAATTCTATTATTTAATTCTGGGAGGATAACTATAACTGTTCAAGACAATCCTGGCGATTATCCATCACGTGGGCATTATTGTACTCGAATTTGAACAGCTTTGATATGATTCTTATTGCCTTAGACCACTTCCACAAGATCTATACCATTTTGCGACCACGCAACGGACGGGTTTCGAACCAACTACGTTCGGCACCACTCACTTGGCCGAAGATGGAAAACGCACATACCAAATTCTCATTCCACAGAGAATGGTTCAATGGACGCCGTTCTGCATGAATGGCATAATCGACACAGCCCAGTCTATTGTATTTTAAATCCAATACAGGCACTGATCGGAGACTATACATAAATAAGTCCACCAGCATCAAAGGAGCACAGAATATATATATATATATATATATATATATATATATATATATATATATATATATATATATATATATATATATATATATATATATCGAACCTGCAACCTCCGGCACCACTCACCCAGCCGACAATGGGAAACGCGCATATCAACTGCACTAGATCCCCATTCCAAAAACAGAATGGTTCAACGGCGGCTTGTATCGAGACTGCATCATCAAGTCACCTTGACTTAGTACTTGGTACCTTCGATCACAGGGCCAATTCATTAGGTTTTATTTTTTATTGGAAAGCCGGAGAAGAACTTAGCGAGGGCTCGACTGGATGATCGTCTGCAAGAGAGCTTGGTTGGGATTTATTGGGGTGACCTTAAAATAACCCCTTGAGTAATGAGGCACTTTCACTTTAATTTGTTTCAAGATTATGATTTAAGAACTTTTGTTTCAGCCAAGAACTGATCATAGTACTTAATGATTGTCCTTTAAAATGCCAAATTACTATAGCATACGAGTGAACATCCGTTACATTGCAGTTCGCAAACCAGCTTGAATAAATTTCAATCATGTGTCTGCGTGCGCAGTGAAAGTCATGTTAGGGACAGGCACGCGTCTTAGGGTTGCATTTGATGACGACGATATTTTACAGCCAAACCAACCATGGTCAGAACAAGAAACTTTGGTTAGAGTCATGTAACCATCAAATAGTTTGTTGTTGTTGTTGTTGTTGTTGTTGTTGTTGTTGTTGTTGTTGTTGTTGTTGTTGTTGTTTTGTTTTGTTATGTTTTTTGTTTTTGTTTTTTGTTTTTGTTTTCTTTTTGTTGTTGTTGTTGTTTTTGTTTTCGTTCTTGATCTTTGTTTTTGTTTTTGTTTTTTTGTTTTGTTTTATCTTTATTTAGTTTTTTATTCTGTTTTGGGGGGATTTTTGCATGCAAGCAATCATTTAAATCATATCATGCGTATAAGACAAACTGGTCACGTGACGGTCTCTCTCCTCTTGCTCACACATAATGTACTTGCGACGCACAGTCTTGACTTTCATTCGATTAACTGAGCGTAGTCCACAAAGTAACAGCGAGATATAACCTTGATGGTGGATCTACCACATTCGTACATGCTTATCAGCAGGCCTAGTCTGAATCATACGCATTTGAATTTGCTATGCTGCATCGTGCTCGACGCTTGGCGGATTGTAAGGGTATTTTTCCACTGAATCCGATCCGAGCCATTGCGGTAGCGATTGCATTCGCGTTAATAATGCAAATATAGAAATCCAACCATCAAAACCCATTGCGTTTTGGTCTCCGTTTCTGCTTAAGGTTTCGGATGCGATGGCATGCGTTTCAGTTTGTTTAATTTTCACTGCTTGGGATCCGAATTCACTCGTCATAATAACCATTGAATGTTACATATATTCTATTATTTCCATAAATAAACAGCCATATGAAAGAGCTTGCTACTAGAATTGTCTACTGATTACAGAATTAAACCTGAATCGCTGCCAGAAACTCATTGAAAACGCATTGAAAGACGCACCCACTGTGTTTTACCTTTTTCCGAATCACGTAAGAAAACGGAGAGCGAAGCGCAACCACTACCACAAAGGATTGGATCGGATCAGATTAGATCCAATGGAAAACCACCCTTAGCGTCATTAACTGTACCTCTCTCACACAGCTCGATGTTTCTTATCACTGGACAATGCATCTGATCAAGCAGGCGTTTAATGCTTGTTTTGAAGATCTTCAATGGCCAAAATCGCTAGATTGCCAGCTATATCAAACTGGTTTAGTCTATGTTATATTAGTAACTTTCTGGGGCGTTTGTCTTCCAAAACTGTTGCGGTGGTCAGACTGCGCCATTGTTGAGAGATCGCCAGCAGCAGTAAGTACATGATAAATTTTCCGCTGTGTATTTCATTTGACGCTATTGTGACAGTACTTTGAGTCCGATGGCTCCATTTTGGTGGTTAAAATGTATCCCATATATTATGAATTGTTTCGTTTATATTTTAAACCCATTGATATGTATCTTTCACACCTTTTTTTAATCACGAATACCACTGAAATATTGGGGGGGGGGGGGGAGGGGGGGTTGTACTCTCTGTGATGAAGTCGGTTTATAAATACTTAACTATCCATATACAGGTGATATGTTTGACATTGAAGTCTATCATAAAGTTGATGAGTTTAACTTTGAAGTGGTCAATTATCCTTTCCCTGACAGTAATATTTCAGAAACTATTGGATACCATGCATATCAGTCACAAATTTTGAGATTTGGTCGTATTTGTTCTAAATTTCAGGACTTTGTACCAGAAACAAATGTATTTACAGCAAGCTTGAGTGAAGAGGATTCACGCATGTATTCATGATCAAATTCTTCCACAAATTTTGCTGTAAACATCCGTGTTATGTTAGATAAAAAATTGATTTCAACTATTTTAGATACTTCAGACTTGCATGTGTGGTTACATAATTTTACCTTTTGCCGTCATTTTGGTTTAATATTCACCTTTCTGCCATTTTAGACTAACATACAAGTGCACATTTTTCCAATGTACAAAATTACTTAATTCGGCTGTCGCACACTAGGGCCGGGCGTCAGTCGTAGGCTGTCCTGAGCACTTGGCCGGAAATGGGCAGGATTTACTCAATTATTACAAACTTAACTCATTCTTTTGAAACATAAACTAAGAGTCGACAACTAAATAGAACTTATTTTTTGGAGATTTTCAGTGAGGAGTAGGTGTCATCACGGAGTTTGTTCTACATTTCTGCGACAAGATGTCCATTGTGACAGTACTTGTTAGGTATTCCCTCGGTTTAAACAGGTGTCTAATTGTAACTGTTTATTTTACAATCACTGGGACTGAGTGTATGGCCCCAGTTTTTTTTTCTACCTGAGTTATACACTGGCAGGTGCTTGGACTAATTTTTTCCCATCCAGCTAGAATGGTTACATAGTAGTTCAGCGGTAAGTCAAATTAGTCTTATATGAGCTTGTCCTGTAATTATGTTTGGTTTGATAGGTATTCTGCATTCATATTGAAGCTATGATTTATAAGCGAAACTTTACTTATTAAGCTTATTCGTCATCTACCACGTTCATATTGATCCGTCATTATGTGGGCTGTCTTTGCTGAATATTAAGCTCAGAGAAGAGCCGGTACGCAAAGAGACATGTGCAGGCGCAGGCTCTCAAACATGTTCGGACTCATTACCCTCTGAAGAACTTGAAATTTGCTTGGGTTTATATATCCTACGTCAATATTACTTCCATGTGTGTATGGGTAAGACAGTAATTGGAGTGTAGAGAGTTCGGACTACGGAATAAGGGAAAGACTACCAGGAAGTGGTTCTGGACGAAAAGACACAAATACAATACTCTTGATTTTCTCCGTTGTGTAATTTTGTTATTTATAACTGAGCGAATTAAATCAGTTTCTGGGAAACCCTGGCGATATCATGTTAGGAGTTGTTCCACCGCGTCCTATCCGTACTACCTTATTACGTCATCGACGACAGGGCTGCGTGTGTGGTACGTCTAACAGTATTAGTTCATCCACATCATGTGAACAAACTTTGCTCGGACTGGTATCTTCGATGAAGTTTATCTACACAATATCTATAAACAAACATTACCAGAACTGCTACACTCGAAGCCGTCGATTTCTTCCATCTTCAGCATCTTGTGATTCAATTACCATGATTACAGTAAAGTCATATATTATGTAATTATAAAGTTTGATCCTGCTTTTTATTTATTTATTTACTTATTTATTAACTTGTTTGTTGGTTGGTTTATTTATTTATTTGTTTATTTACGTATCTATGTATGTATATGTGTATGTATATGTATGTGTGTGTGTGTGTGTGTTTTTTTTTTTTAGTTAATCATTTTCAAGACAATGTAGAAAACGTTAGATTAAACACGAAGCTACTCCTTTCAACTTCTCTAGGTTAGAAAAAAGACTCAGTCACGTGGCTGCTCATGTCACGAATGTTGTCATCGACCCACACCAGTACACTTTGTAAGCAATGGGGCCTGCTACACCTATAGGCCGCTACAGCTTTTTGATTCAAAAGGTTTTCTATGGACGGTAAATTTCAGAAGAAAAAAATAAATAAATAGGACGCTATATATCGTTTGCACGAATTTTTTGTTTGTTTATTTTGTTTGTTTATATATATATATATATATATATATATATATATATATATATATATATATATATATATATATATAAGTCATTCCAAAATAAATTGTCCATTCAATTCGGACAATTTTGCCCCATCATCATATCTCCAGTTCGACTCATGGTAGAAGCACCAAATTTTCACAGTGTGTGGAGATGGGTTCTAGTAGTAAATTGGCACAATTTTATCAATACTACTTTACTCATAATTGAGTTATGGTATTATGAATATTAATAAATTCTCAGGAATTTAGGCAATTTCCTGGGATTTTAGGCAATATCCTGGGAATTTAGGCAATTTCCTGAGAATATAAGCGAGTTCCTAGGAACATATAATGCCAGTCCTGGGAATTTAACAGAAGTCCCAGGAACATAGTGGCAAGTTCCTGGGAATATAATGGCAAGTTCCTGGGAACATAACTATAATCCCTGGAATATATTACTCAAGTCCCAGGAACATAGAGGTCAGCTCCTAGGAACACTATTCAAGTCCCAGGAATTGAGAGCAAATTGCTGATACAGGTTATATTAGAAATGATTGTGGAAATAGTCTAGTGTAAAAATTCAAAATATACATCACACACAAATTACTGCATGGCACTCTAGGTTGAAAAATGAGGAAAAAAGGAAAAAAAATAACAAACAAAAAACATACAGATTTGAGACAAAACAACCTTAACAGTATGCATATGGAAAAATAATGGTAATTTCAAAGCCTTTTGGAATAAAATCATCTGTAATAAATCTGTATGCCAAATCTATGTTTATAACGATTATGACGCATCTCAATAGTCACATCGTAAAATGGTATGACCTTCAACTAGGCCTTCAGATACAAAATTGAAACTAGAAAAGATGATTTGCTACATAGCAAATAAGTGTGTGTGTGTTTTCAAAGCATATTGGTATGGCAATGTACAAGTCTTCCAAAACTCAGGAATTGAAGTTGGAATGGCATCTCCATCTATTAAAGATTTGAAGTTATTCAAGATTTAAAATTTCTAATGGTGCTACTTACCATAATTTAAATTGCTACAACTTTGCTTTTAATTCATTAGGTGCGCAATAGTCAACAACCCGATAGTACAAGTTGGAAATACATCTCTTTCTATTATAGTGTTGAAGATAATCAAAATTGAAAATTTTGAGTACCACTGATTAGCATTATATAAATTGCTACAACTTTTGTTTTAGATTCATTACATGTGCAATGGTTGATAAACCCCTGATACAAATTGAAATGACATCTCTATATATAATAGTTTTGAAGATATTCAAGTTTCAAAATTTCAAATACTGCTAATTAGCATAATTTGCATTTCCACATCTTTTTTTTTAGATTCATCACATATGCAATGGTCAATAACCCCCTAGTACAAGTTGAAATCACATCTCTATCTACAATAGTTTTGAAGCTATTCAAGATTTAAAGTTTGAAATGCTGCTAATTAGCATAATTTAAATTGGTACAACTTTTGTTTTAAATTCATTAGATGCTCAATGGTCAATAACCCCCTGGTAAAAGTTGGAATGACATCACCATCCATACTTGTGAAGATATTCAAGATTTAAAATTTCAAACGCCCTACATTTGCATAATTTTAAACATCTTCATTCCCCTGTATAAAAAGGAACTTCTTGTACAGAGGTACAATCATGCCAATTTTGGAGTTTCTATGTACAATAGTGCCAGAGAAAAATGTTGGAAAAAATTCTCCGGGAAAGAAAGAAAGAAAAGAAAGAAAGAAAGAAAGAAAGAAAGAAAGAAAGAAAAGAAAGAAAGAAAGAAAGAAAGAAAGAAAGAAAGAAAGAAAGAAGGAAGGAAGGAAGGAAGGAAGGAAGGAAGGAAGGAAGGAAGGAAGAGAGGGAGAGAGAAAGAGAAAGAAAGAAAGGAAGAAAGAAAGAAAGGAAGGAAGAAAGAAAGAAAGAAAGAAAAAGAAGAAAGAAAGAAAGAAAGAAAGAAAGAAAGAAAGAAAGAAAGAAAGAAAGAAAGAAAGAAAGAAAGAAAGAAAGAAAGAAAGAAAGAGAGACAAAATTCTATGATTAAGTCAAATTGAACATATTAAGTTTTAGAACTGTAATCATAATCATGATTGAAAAAAAAAAGGTCATAGATGTACTGAAGTGTTTCAGATCATCATATATGTTCATACTGGCCATTATGTTGGAATATTCCTATTTTCTGTACCTTGTTATGGCAAGATTATTTCCTGTACTGGTGTACTGGGACACCCACCCGCCCCCTCCTCCCTTTCCTAGGTACAGGCTATCCAGTATTTTTGAGTCCCACTTGTGATCTTTGACTAGGAGTTGGGCCACTGCATAAACAGGCCAACCACTGTTAATTGCATGGAGGCGTAAGTGGTAAATTGGGTCATTGGTTGTGGTGTAGTATTGTGTTGACAGAGCTAGTCAAAAGCTGCATCAACCTGGTAATGCGGGGGGGGGGGGGGGGGGGAGGGGCAATGCAGCTAGTAGGAGATGGTACCGGTATACTGTGCATGATCATGGACTAAAATGAAAACCATGTGGAATGAGGGGTGGATGGAGTCATCAAAACAACCCTATGCAAATTACTGTCTCAATTATCAGCACTTATGTTGTAACTGACTACAATGCATACATCAAATACATCCTGGTCAGAGATCAAGATTTTAAGTTTCAAGAGTTTCAACATTTTATTGACAAACAAAATCTGAGACCACATATTTCTTTGGTTTGATGTACATGTTGCATATGCATGTATTTCTCTTAAACAGACTCATAAGACTGGTAAACCATGTTGTTCAAAATAAGCCAGCACATATTGGACCCCCCCCCCCCCCCCCCCCCACACATTACGTTATACCCTCTGCTTCCAGGGCAGTGCTGACTACTCAGTTTTGTGCTCAATACAATACGCAATGCGATTTATATTGCTCACTTGGGTTAACTTTGGGGTGTCCACAACTTTGTGGCTAATGTCATGCACTTTAAAACATAATGAACACCCGTCACCCCCCACCCCCACCCTCTCCCAAGTTCAACAGGGATCAAGACTGTGCAAGTCCTGGTGTCAGAGGTACAGTAGAACTTGCTATTTATGACCACTATGGTGATGGAACAACTGACTTGTAACCATATTTCTGATGGCACAACAGTCTAACTTGTTTGCAAATTTACCTGGAATTTAAGACCACCTGATGCATGTGACCACTTTAGGTTGGCATAAGGGGTGGTCTGGTACAGTAATATTCAGCAGACAACTTTTTGTATGGTTGCCTGCTTAGCTGTATGTCAGGCCATTTGTGTGGCTGGTGGCCCCCAGTCATGAAATCAGTCAAAAACCCTAGGTCTGCTAAACAGGCAATTTATATGGCATTGACATGTACTGTAAAACACTCCCTCTTGATGTAAAAGAGGACCCTGGCAACAATGACCATGGCTGAAAACAGCTGGTGTCCACCCACTCACTCTGGTATGATGTAATCACTGAAATAACCAACTTTGCTCCTGGCAGGGAGCTGCTCTGAAGTGTCACCCATGGGTGCATGTGTGCCCACTCCACAGGGTGCCAAATTAAAAGCTCTGATCAGTTTAAAAAATAAGATCCACTGGAAAATGAGATAATCAGATATGCTGATAAACAGGTGAATGGGGTAAAAAAGCATTGTTGATGGCCCCTGGACCTGGTCACAGTAGCAAGTGGGATGAGGGGAGGGATGGCATATTGACCAGTGATAGATGGGTGAATGCAAACGTGGACCCATCAACAAGAAAAGCTCCATGGTGTAAAATGTGGTTAATTTGGCTTGTTGATATCTGGTCTGAAGGGAGGTCCATGATCATTTTCAATAGGATCTCCCTTAAATAATTGGTTGAAGCATATTTTATTGAAAAACAATAATAAAATAAAATAAAACCAAACACAATTGGTCATTTATCACACTTTGCCTTATCATAATTAAGTGCTTTGCTAAGCTGTTGTCTGCTTAGGAGACCCAGGACCTTTGACTGGTGGACTGGGGCGCTCATGCCCTCACAGGCCACCAGCCAGATAAAAAATACCCTGATATCCAGTGAGCTAATTATAACTATAAGCAGGTAAGCTTCAGGAGGCAAGCAAAGCTGTGACAATAAATAAAACATAGCTTCATGCATATACAGCCATTTTGACATGAGACTCATGCAGCATTCATGGTTTCACTTTGAACAAAATAATGATCATTTGGAATTTTTAACATATATATTCTCATTTTGACTATAACAGGGGTAGACATTATTTTTTTCTCACCTGTTTGACAGGGCACAAAGGGGTTAATTTCACCTGTCCAAATTTGGTTTTACCTGTCCCCTGCAAAAGTCTGCAGGTTGTGAAGTAGAACAGTTGTCTTTCACTAAGTGACACTATGTCACTCAGTTACAAGTAAATACCAAACAAAACATGCCACTTAGAATTGTGTCCCACTCAAGTTAATGTTTGAATCTTTGACTTACTCAATAAGGGCCTTTGAAATATTTAAAAGATATGATCCTGTGTGTAACATTACGATGTAGGCCTATGGGAAGCCCAGTACATGTAGTAGAGTGCAACATACTTTTCCATTGTAATTTTTTAGGGAGCACCCCTTCCGCCAGCCTAAAGTGGTCACATATATATCTGACAGGTGGTCTTAAATTACAGGTAAATCTACAAAGAAGTTAGACTGTTGTGCTATCAGAAATGTAGTTACAATACAAGTCAGGTGGTCCCTCACAACAGTGGTCTTAAATTGCAGGTTTGAGTTGAACTCGGGTGTTGGGTTTACAGGGAGTTCAAAATGTTATAAAGTGCATGGCACTAGCCACACAGTTGTGGGCACCCAAAAGTTAACCCTGGTGAGCAATATAAATCATTGAATCACATCTTCTATAGAGTACAAGACTGAGTAGCCAGCACCGGCCCTGGAAGCAGAGGGTAAATTGTACTGGGTGCCAGCTTATTTTGAGCATCCTGAGTTAACAACAGTAAGAGTCTGTTTAAGGGTAATACATTCATGTGCAGCATGTAAATCAACATTCAAACCAGAAAAATATGTAGTCTCAGATTTTGTTTGTCAACAAAGTGTTGAAAATCTTGGTCTCTGACGGGGATGTATCAGTTACAACATAAGTGCTGATAATTGAGACAGTAATATACATAGGGTTGTTTTGATGACTCCAGCCACACCTCATTCCACATGGTTTTCAATTTAGTCTATAATTATGAATAATATACCACCATCCCCTCCTAGCTGCATTGCCCCCCCCCCCCCCATTAACAGGCTGAGGCAGATTTTGACTCCCAGTGTCAACACAATACAACCCCACAACCACTGACCCAATTTACCACTTACACCTCCATGCAATTAACAGTGGTTGGCCTGTTTGTGCAGTGGCCAAACTTGTAGTAAAAGATCACAAGTGGGACTCAGATATGCTGGAGATACTGTACCCAGGAAAAGGGAGGAGGGGGTGGGTCCCAGTACAGGAAATAATTTTGCCATATTAAAGTACAGAAAATAATAATATTCCAACTTAATGGTCAGTATGAGCATATATGATGATAAGTGATACAGAAAAAAGAGGGCCTCCAGTTTGCTGGCATGGGAAACACATCACTCCAGTGTGCCAGCATGGTGCTAGTAAGGAAATACCCTTACCCCCCCCCCCCCCCCCCCTGCACACACACTAAATGACATGCTGCTCTGCCTCTTAGCAACCAGCACACAAGATTAACTCTATGCATGCAAGAAGGAACTTTGCAATACATCCATTCAAACTCCCTTTCAGAGTTCATAGATGTACTTAATGAGCGAGTGTGTCTGTCTATCGTCACTCTTTCATTACATCTATGACATCTTTTTTTTCAATCATGACCATAATAACAGTTCTAGAGCTTAATATGTTCAGTTTGGTTAAATCATGGAACTTTCTTTCTATTTTTCTTTCTTTCTTTCTTTCTTTCTTTCTTTCTTTCTTTCTTTCTTTCTTTCTTTCTTTCTTTCTTTCTTTCATTCTTTCTTTCTCTCACTCTCATATTCTGTCTATCTCTTGCTTTACAACCAAATTTGTCTGGAGTTTTTCTCAGATACTATTAATCTGAAAAACACCAAACTGGCATGGTGACTGACCTATCGGTGAAATTGTGTATATCTTTTGGAATAGTCATGATGTTTATATAATTATGCAAATTCATGACAATTAAAATCATAAAAGCTCCATATCTTCTAAACTATGGCTGATAGAATCGGAATTCCAATGTGCATTTGTAGTTTAGTGACAGCTGCCAAAATTATGGACATTATACGAAAGATGTAGAATTTTAAATTATGCTAATAAGGGCTATGGGAAATTTAAAAGATGAATATCTTCTCCACTATTACACATGTACATACTAATGTCATTCCAACTTCAAATTATATGTTTGTGGCAAAGCCACATCCAATGAACCCCAGACCAAAGTTGTAGGATTTTAATTTATGCAAATTAGGTGAATGTGTAAAACTTAAATCTTGAATAGCTTCAAAACTAAGGGGCACTTACAGTTACAGGCCACCAGCCACAAAAATGACCTCAGAGTCAGATCAGCAGGCACCCATATAAAATGTTGCCTGCTGAATAATATTACAGTACATAGTACCTGCTGTTTAGACCACCCTATCAGGCAACCAAAAGTGGTCACATATACATGTAACAGGTGGTCTTAAATTGCAGGTAAATCTACAAACAAATTACACTGTTATGCCATCAGAAATGTGGTCACACAACAGTGTTCTTAAATTGCATGTGAATTGTATCTTTGAGACAAGGACTTGCACAGTCTTTGTCCCAGTTGAACTTGGGAGGGGGTTTGCAGGGTGTTCAAAATGTTTTAAAGTGCCTGGCACTAGCTACAAAGTTGTGGGCACCCCAAACTTATCCCAGGTGAGCAATATAAATCACTGCATCAGATCATGGACATACAAACGAGCTCATTTATATGTCCATGATCACATCTTGTATAGAGTACAAGACTGAGTAGCTAGCACCGGCCCTGGAAGCAGAGAGTAAAATGTGTTAGGTGCCAGCTCATTTGAACACCCTGAGTTAACAGCCTTAAGAGTCTGTTCTGAGGCAAAACATGCATGTGCAGCATGTACATCAAACCGGAAAAAAATATGTGGTCTTGGATTTTTTTACCATCCCCTACTAGCTGCATTGACCCCCCATGAACAGGCTGAGGCAGCTTTTGACTCCCAGTGTCAACTCAATACAACAACACAACCACTGACCCAATTTACCACTTACAACTCCATGCAATTAACAGTGGTTGGCCTTTTTGTGCAGTGGCCAAAATTGTAGTAAAAGATCACAAGTGGGACTCAGATATGCTGGAGATACTGTACCCAGGAAAAGGGAGGCGATACTGTACCTAGGAAAAGGGAGGAGATACTGTACCCAGGAAAAGGGAGGAGGGGGTGGGTCCCAGTACAGGAAATAATTTTGCCATATTAAAGTACAGAAAATAATAATATTCCAACATAATGGTCAGTATGAACCATGGAGCTCCATGGTATGAACATATTTGATGATCAGTGATACAGAAAAAAGAGGGACTCCAGTTCGCTGGCATGGGAAACACATTACCCCAGTGTGCCAGCATGGTGCTAGTAAGGAAATACCCTTACCCCCCTCCCCCCAACACACACGCATGCATGCAGACACACACACACACACACTTAATGACATGTTGCTCTGCCTCTCAGCAACCAGCACACATGACTAACTCTATACATGCAAGAAGGAACTTTGCAATAATTATATCCATTCAAACTCCCTTTCAGAGTTCATAGTTATACTTAATGAGGGAGTATATCTGTCTATCATCACTCTTTCATTACATCTATGACATCTTTTTTTTTTCAATCATGACCATAATAATAGTTCTAAAGCTTCATTTGTTCAGTTTGGTTAAATCATGGAAGTTTGTTTTTCCAATTACTTACTTTGTTTCTTTCTTTCTTTCTTTCTTTCTTTTTCTTTCTTTCTTTCTTTCTTTCTTTCTTTCTTTCTTTCTTTTTTTCTTTCTTTCTTTCTTTCTTTCTTTCTTTCTTTCTCTCACTCTCATATTCTGTCTATTCCTTGCCTTACAACCAAATTTGTCTGGAGTTTTTCTCAGATACTATTAATCTGAAAAACACCAAACTGGCATGGTGACTGACCTATCGGTGAAATTGTGTATATCTTTTGGAATAATCTTGATGTTTATATAATTATGCAAATTTTTATGACAATTGAAATTATAAAAGCTCCATATCTTTCAAACTATGGCTGATAGAATCAGAATTCCAAAGTGAATTTGTAGAGCTGTCAGTGACAGCTGCCAAAATTATGGACAAGACATGAAAGATGTAGAATTTTAAATTATGCTAATTAGGACTATGGAAAATTTAAAAATTGAATATCTTCTCCACTATTACACATGTACATACTAATGTCATTCCAACTTCAAATTATATGTTTGTGGCAAAGCCACATCCAATGAACCCCAGACCAAAGTTGTAGGATTTTAATTTATGCAAATTAGGTGAATGTGTAAAACTTAAATCTTGAATAGCTTCAAAACTAAGGGGCACTTACAGTTACAGGCCACCAGCCACAAAAATGACCTCAGAGTCAGATCAGCAGGCACCCATATAAAATGTTGCCTGCTGAATAATATTACAGTACATAGTACCTGCTGTTTAGACCACCCTATCAGGCAACCAAAAGTGGTCACATATACATGTAACAGGTGGTCTTAAATTGCAGGTAAATCTACAAACAAATTAGACTGTTGTGCCATCAGAAATGTGGTCACACAACAGTGTTCTTAAATTGCATGTGAATTGTATCTTTGAGACAAGGACTTGCACAGTCTTTGTCCCAGTTGAACTTGGGAGGGGGTTTGCAGGGTGTTCAAAATGTTTTAAAGTGCCTGACACTAGCTACAAAGTTGTGGGCACCCCAAACTTATCCCAGGTGAGCAATATAAATCACTGCATCACATCATGGACATATAAACGAGCTCATTTATATGTCCATGATCACATCTTGTATAGAGTACAAGACTGAGTAGCCAGCACCGGCCCTGGAAGCAGAGGGTAAAATGTGTTAGGTGCCAGCTCATTTGAACACCCTGAGTTAACAGGTTTAAGAGTCAGTTTTAGGGCAAAACATGCATGTGCAGCATGTACATCAAACCAGAACAAAGATATGTGGTCTTGGATTTATTTACCATCCCCTACTAGCTGCATTGACCCCCCATTACCAGGTTGAGGCAGCTTTTGACTGGCTCTGTCAATACAATACAATTACACAACCAATGACCCGATTTACCATTTTACACCTCCATGCAATTAACAATGGTTGGCCTGTTTATGCAGTGGCTCAACTTGCAGTAAAAGATCCCTCAGATAAACTGGATAGACTGTACCCAGGAAAAGGGAGGAGGGAGGGGGATGTGACAGTACACCAGCAGAGGAAATAATTTTGCCATAGCAAAGCACAGAAAAATAGAATATTCCAACATAATGACCAGTATGAACATATATGATGATCAGAAATACAGACAAAAGAGGGCCTTCAGTTCACTGGCATGGGAAACACATTACCCCTGTATGCCGACGCTAGCAAGGTAATACCCTTACCCCCCCCCCCCAACACACACACTTATTGACATGCTGCTCTGCCTCTCAGCAGCCTGCATTGACTACCTCTATGGATACCAGAAGGTATCCACAAGAGGGATTTATATAGGGCTACGCCTTCCTTCACAATTGTAATTATCCGAATAAAATATGTTTAAACCATACCAGAAGGAACTTTGCAATATATCCATTCAAACTCCCTTTAAGAGTTCATAGATGTACTTAATGAGTGAGGATATCGGTCTATCATCACTCTTTCATTACATCTATGACATTTTTTTTTCAATCAAGATCATAATTACAGTTCTAGAACTTCAACATGTTCACTATGACTAAATCATAGAATTTTGCTTTTCCAATCTCTCTCTCTCTCTCTCTCTCTCTCTCTCTCTCTCTCTCTCTCTCTCTCTCTCTCTCTAACCATATTTGTCTGGAGTTTCTCTCAAACACTATTTTTCTAAAAACCACTTGAAACTTGCCATGGTGACTGACCTCCTGCTCAACTGATTGATTGTGATTGGCCAAATGACCTGGCAAACAAGACTAAAAAAACAAAAACAAAAACAAAAAACAAAACAAAACAAAAAAAAAACAAAAAAACAAAAACAAAAAAAAAGCAGTCAGCAGTGACTTGCAAAGTTGCTTAAATTGGAAATATCACTACACGTTTTCATTGGGGGGGGGGGGGGGGGTGGCGCTGATACAAATAATTTTGCCCTAGTACAAGGTACAGAAAATGAGAATATGTACAAATAATGGTTGCTACGAAGTACATAAATTAAAATCGATTCCAGTTTGTACGTAAAGCAAATAAAAATGCCCAGTAGACTACGCTAGTACGGGGAGCCCCTTACCTCCCGCCCCCACCCCTTTTCAAGTGCACGGGAAAGAATCGGGGCAATGTCATAATTTCACCATTATTTTGCTCATCTAATCTACATGTAGGCCACTTGTTTCCAAATGACCTCTCACTTTTGCCTAGTACAGGGGTATTTCGTGATTTGGAATGGATTCCCGTGTCTAACCAATGAGGCTAATAAAATATAGGCTCCTTGCTCCAACCATGGAGGGCAGAGACTCGAGAGGAGGGAAGTCTCTGGGTTTCAAACAACTTTGTTTGGAATAAAAAGTGTCATAATCCAATTACTTAGTGTTTTGCTTTGACCTTACTTGATCGGTTGATTATTACTGAGATCGTTATCAGCGGCAGACTCGGCCCTCCTTGGCCTAACTGTTGCCTCGCTCATCTTCCATGGTCCATGGATTTGATCAGTGGACGGCAACATGTCGGCTCTAGTGACTGTAGCCGTGGCGACGCTGCTACGTGTGTTCTGATTGGCCAAAAGTAAAGGCACCTGGCCGTCTGCGTCAACAATGCAGCCAGCCCTATCCATGAATGCATGATTCATAGATCACGAGTAGGCCTTCCGGATAGTGTTTCCTCAATCAGGTTATTGTTTGATCTGAAGATCCAGTGGACTTTTAATCAGAATGAATTTCCAAAGAATTTGACTAAACATTATTATAGGGTTTAGCCTATTATTATGAAATTATTAAATTAATAGATCTACCAAGGGTGTATAGTTGATGTACCTATACTCGATTTGTTCCTTTTCAGCCTCAGAAATCCTTTATTCGACCATAATGTTTTTAACAAAATATAAATTAGGCCTACTGTTGATTGGGTGGGCAAAAACACTGTTATAATTATCACCTACTTATCTTTCTTTATATGAACTGTGAAATTTGGTGCAACGATGTCTATAGCTCCCTTCCCTGCGTCTCTGTTGCGAGGGTAAACTCATATTTGGGTTCTTTATGCTAAGCAACAAGCAGACCTTTGAGAGAACGCACACATTTTAATAATAGCAGAGACCCTAGCTTTTTAGATTTTTCATAACTGAATTCATGTTTTTAATACTTATACCAAAAAAAAAAAAAAAAAAAAAAAAAAAAGTTTGCCCTACTGACCCGCTCCAAACTTGATCAATATCAATGAGGAATTTTCAGTTGCTTTAAAGAGGTACACGGTTTTTACAAGATCGTCGGTAGGGCTGAAGTGACATGGCTTGCGCAGACTACCTCCGTTCGTCAAGAAAAGACAACATTTTTCCAGTTTTACCATGGAAGTACAGATTAGAACCAGAAATTTCTGATTTAAAGCAATCATTTTCCTATCTGTGGTCAGTGACGTATTGTGCTGCATTACACACACCGCACGGCTCAGCTTATAGAGAACTGGTACATCGTGTATACATCAATGGATGTATGCATAGGCCTTGTTACCAATGTTTAACAAATTTTGAATCAGTATGCATGGCCACCCACCTTTGTTACCGCCTGGGAAAAAACATAGCTCGGCCATATAGACTTCGACCTAGGCCTACATGTATGAAACATTTTTCCTTTGATCCTGGAGTTTAGGACCCACTTACCGTTTTTTGAGGCTGCATTTTGATGAGTGTTTGAGGTGGAGGCGGGGGGGGGGGGAGAGAGAGGGCAGGGGACATACGCTCTGTATAGACCTAGGCCTACAATCTAGGATAGTAAAGCGGGACCTTTGTTTCATTTTCATATAATTTTTCAGTTTCCACTTTGGTCATGCATGGCTGTCCTAGGAAGGCTGTACAGACTATATAGGCCTCCCAAAGGTTCCTCTGTATAGCTTTCAGAACTCCAAAAGAATCCATGAGTATGGCCAGGGGAGGGGGGAGGGTATTGATAATAACCCAGGCACTAAATACAGGTTTCAATTTGGCGAGGTTTTTTTTTCTTTCTTTTTTTTCTTTCTTGTTTTCAAGACAGTGTTCGATAAAATTGGTTTAGCTTAGACTGATAGTCTAATTTTGCGCAAAATCTAGCAAAGGGAAATTTGCGGGAAATGAATTTGATGTGAAGAAACATTAAAGTTATGCTTACTGCATGTACGCATGTACTCCTCATACGTTACCTGTTATTTTAAAGTTCCTGGGACTCTGAGTAAGGCTCCCAGGAACTTTAGTCTCAATTCCTGGGACTTCAGTTATATTCCTAGGAATTTATAATTACATTCCCAGGACGTTTTGATATGTTCCTGGGAACTTGCCACTATGTTCCCAGGAACTTGTCACTATGTTCCTTGGAATTTACCACTATGTTCCTGGGACTTCGTTACATTCCCAGGACCGGCCTTATGTTCCCAGGAGCTCGGCTTATATTCCCAGGAAATTGTCTAAATTCCCAGGATATTGCCTAAAACCCCAGGAAGTTGCCTAAATTCCTGAGAATTTATTAATATTCATAATGCCATAACTCAATTATGAGTGTAGTAATATTAATAAAATTGTGCCAATGTACTGCAAGAACCCATCTTTACAGACTGTCCAAATTTGGTGCTTCTACCATGAGTAGAACTGGAGATATATTGATGGGGCAAAATTATCCGAATGGAATGGACAATTTATTTTGGAATGACTTATATATATATATATATATATATATATATATATATATATATATATATATATATATATATATATATATATATATATATATATATATCCCCGGTGTTCTTAACCCTGTATACTGAAGACCTTAATCTGTTAATGCTAAGCATGTCTTTCCCAAACTACCACCTCTGCGCCAGTCTTGTTAGCTGTGCAAAGTTCACATAGTTTGTTTACGCACACAGTATGGGGGCAATTGGCTGGATTGTTACCTACAATTAATAGCATGCATAACTATGACAGAAACAATCTGGTCCGAATGATTTTTTTTCTTTTAAACTGATGAAATCCAAGCAAACTCGGGTCCTTAACTGATATATTATCGCGGTGAGTCAACAGCTTTCCTCTGCGTGCCGCGGGCGCATCTGGTAAGCGCCGAGAAAAAACGGGTGACTTTAAACGTGTAGTCCTAAAATTTATATTGAAAATTGGTTGAGGGAGGCTAATATATAACAAAATAAATAAAGCACACGACATTTCAAATTACGGTCCCTGTTGGACCGGTTTGATCTGGGAAGCGTTGACTCAGAAAAGTGTTTGTCGTCCCCAATCGTTAGGGTGGTCTTTTTTAACTCGTGTGGTTGCAACAGCTGTTTGTGCCGGAATGCAAAAAGTGGGATTCGATGCAGCAACGTAAGCCTTTTATTTTAAACGTCATTTATATGCTCTTTGACATGAACAGAGTTTGTCGTGTATTGTTTAATGACAAGAGTGTTGCAAAGCAAACTGTGTGCGTCAACCGATAATATCCATCTAGGTTTCTTCACAGGGGGAAAAAAAGAAACCATAGCAACATATACCGGGAGGCAAAGCAATATTTAATATATGACTGATGATAATCCTACCCTCGCCAACTGTTGTTTTTGTCAGGATCTCCACAGAAGTAATAACACTTGTCATTTTGATATGATGGAGGTATGGCATATGAACTTCCTACGGTTATCGTTTACTTCCGACTTAAATGATGAAAAAACGAATTCTTGTCTACTTAAACACATCATTACTGACAATTGGAGGCTTCATTTTCGCTTAATGTACAGCTGTTTGTTCTCTATTTGAAACGGACCTCGTCCCATAATATTATAAAACTGTCTATCTGTGCGATAACTCTGTCTCCCGGGCTCAACCAAACAGTTGCCGGAAAAGAAATGACCTTGCACAATAAAGCTATTTTGGACAAATTGGAGTCAAGACCTTATCAACGATTACTGCGTCAGAAGCTTAAAAAGAAAGGAAAAATGGGATAAGAAGATGAATACCCGGAGAGCAGCGATTCTAAGTAATAAGGCACCATGATCTACAGCTTATCGTTAGATACATCTTCGGCGTGCAGCCCAGTATGCGCAGACGCGCTCGGTAAAACAGTATGAATACTAAATAATCACGAAAAATGGCCATTACTGTAACTTTTTCCCTGCGGTGCATTGCATAACAGGCAAATACAAACATATTGGCTTTGAATTTAACGAAGAACAACTAAGGCACAGTATGTCTGTGAACGATGAGAGACGTTAGATCCGGCAAAGCTAGCGGTATTCCCCCATTAGGAAAATGAATACTACAAATGGAGGAATGAACGAATGAAGGAACAATCAAAAGAATAAATGAATAGGATATGACCTCGGACATGGTCCTCTCTGGTCAATACGCTGGCCTCAAAAGCAGAAAAAGAACACTTGCAGGACTGGGAAAAGGCGACATGCTTTAAGCAAATCTGTCTGGGTGCCTTCAAAATGAGAACAGTGTGGAATGCTACACTTTGCCATTCTTCAACATATCTAAATGTTGTGTATTAGCCTAAATTGCATTAGTTAAAATGCCATAACTTATTGGTCAATTGGACGCAGCCATGTCACAAACTTATAAACTGAAGTTTGAATGACACCACTATCTATGATAGTTCTGTAGCTATTAAAGATTTAAATTTTGTTTATTTATCTTATTTGCGTAAATTAAAATTTTACTTGAGTTCATGGTTCATGGATGTGACTATGTCACAAACTTATGAACTGAAGTTGGACTGACACTTTTATCTAATAGTTTTGAAGTTATTCAATATGTGTATTCACCTAATTTGGAAAAATTCAAATTTTACAATTTTGAATAATGGTTTGTTGGATGAAGCTATGTAAAAAATCCAAAATTTAAACTTGTAATGGCACCACTGTCTATAATAGTTTGAAGATATTCAATATTTAAATTTTGTGTATCCATCTTAATTGCATTAATTAAAATTTTACAACTTTGGCCCATGGATGCAACTTTGTAACAGATTTATAAATTAAATTTGGAATGGCGCATGTTTCTAGAATAATTTTGAAGGTTTTTCAAGATTTAAATTTTGTGTATTCGCCTACTTTCCAAAAATAAAATTTTACAATTTTGGTTCATGGTCAATTGGATGCGGCTTTGCCACAAACCTATAAAATGAAATTGGGATTGCATCTCTGTGTATAATAGTTTGGGTATATTCAACTTTAATATTTGTCGATGCCCTTAATAGGCATAATTTAAGATTCCACAAACTTTCATTTACTGTCGATTTTACTGGCAGGTGTTACAAACCTCTACATGCACATTAAATTTCGTGTGTCTATCGTCAGTCGTTTCGAAGGTATGGAGCTGTTAAAATTTTATTGCGCCTAATGTCCATACTTATAAACATCATGACTATTCCAAACGACATGCACAATTTCACTGGTAGTTCAGTCACCATGGCAAGTTTCGTGGTTTTCGGAATGAATGCGCCCGACAGAAAAACCTTTTGACAAATTTCGGTCTTAAATATAAAAGAATGAAAAAATTGGAAAAGAAAATTTGCTTCACAGCAAATCTTATTGGGTGCCTTTAAAATGAGAACAGTCTGAAATGCTACACTTTGCCACTCTTCAACATGTTCTAAATTTTGTGTATTAGCCTAATTTACATAAGTTAAAATACCACAACTTTTGTCATTGGTTCATTGGACGTGGCCGTGTCAAAAACTTAAAAACTGAAGTTTGAATGACACCACTATCTTTTATAGGTTTTAACCTATTTAAGCTATCAATTTTGTGTATTTGCTTATTTGTATAAATTAAAGGCCTACAACTTTGGTCCATGGTTTATTGGTTGCAACCTTGTCACAAACCAACAAATTGAACTTGGAATGGCACAGCTATGTTTTCGAGTGTTAAAGTTATTCAAGATTTAAGTTTTGTGTATTCACCATATTTGCTTAAATTAAAACTTCAAAACTTTGGTTTATGGTTAATTGGATCCACATGTGTCGAAAATATATGAATTATGACTGAAATTGCACCTTTTTTCTATAAAAGGCTTGAAGCTTTTCAAGATTTGAATATTGTGTAATCACCTAATTTGCATTTATTCAAATTCAACAACTTCGATTTATGGTTCGTTAGATGCGGGTATGTCACAAACCTTCAAAGTGAAGTTGGAGTTGTGCATGTATGTATAATAGTCTTGACGTTTTTTAAGATTTACTATTTTTGTACTACTTAATTTGCATAATTTCAAGTTTTACAATTTTGGTTCACTGGATGCAACTACGTATCAAACCTACAAATTGAAATTGAAATGACATCTCTATCTAAGAGAGTTTTATAACTATTTCAAGATTCAAATTTTGCATATTTACCTTATTTGCATAAATTAAATTTGTACAACTTTGGTTTATGGTTCATTGGATGCAGCCTGTCACAAGCTCATAAAATTAAGTTGGAATGGCACCTCAATCTAAAAGGTGTTGATGCTATTCAAGATTTCAATTTGCATATTCACATAATTTGCATAAATTGTAATCCAACAACTTGGTTCATAGTTTACTTGCTGCATCTTAGTCGTAAACCTACAAAGTAAAATTGAAATGAATTTCCAATCTATAATAGTTTTTGAGATATCCAACTTTTAAATTTTTCAATAACCTTATCAGCGAAATTTAAAATTCTAAATCTTCCATTTACTGTCCATTATATTGGTAGGTGCCACAGACCTATACATGCATATTGAAATTTTTGTTTCCATCTGCAATAATTGGAGAGATATGGAGCTTTTAATTCTTAATTGCCCCAAATTCGCATAATTTCAAATATTATGAAAGGTGTCATAATCTCATTTATTCTGTAATCAGCGCTACCGCTGGCCTGGGTCCACGGGGTGCTGAATACACAAGCTAGCGGCCTGGCTCTCTCTCTCTCTCTCTCTCTCTCTCTCTCTCTCTCTCTCTCTCTCTCTCTCTCTCTCTCTCTCTCTCTCTCTCTCTCTCTCTCTCTCTCTCTCTCTCTCTCTCTCTCTCTCTCTCTCTCTCTCTCTCTCTCTCTCTCTCTCTCTCTCTCTCTCTCTCTCTCTCTGCCTGCACAGCTCCATACCACAGTAGCGGGCCTTGGTTTGTCATTTATTGGGATACTCCATCCCTTCTTACATATTTTGAATTATCATGATGTAACAAAAAACAAAAAAAAATCGGCATTAGCCTACCGCCCCCCCCCCCCCGTATTTCCACTTTGTGAAAGTTGGCACAAGTTGGAAAGCAAAACTATCATGCTACTTGCACAAGTTTAATTTGTCAAAAACACCCCCCCCCCCCCAAAAAAAAAAAAACTCAGCTTGGTCTGGTTACGATCACAAAATACAAAGTAACAAATGTGATACAAAGTAGACGACAGTGACAAGTTCCAACTAAAAAACAAGACAGAGAAGGAAAAGCCGCAACTTACCTGAAAGCACAGAACTTTCTTGACCTTGCCGGCTCTGAACAGAGCATCCGACCTGTCTGACACACGTCTTGTTGGCAAGTTTTCTAAATCACTCATGTCCACAGATCTGAGTTCTCCATTTGTTAAATATTCAGTCACAAAACCAAGGCTCAGCTTTGGTACTACGGCAAGGTGATCTGTCCACTCATCGCCGCACTCACGCCATATATGTGTAAAGTTTAGACATACAAGGCCCACAACGACGTCAACGGCACCGTTCAAAGCCTCAGAAGTTGCGGTTTTTTTCATCCGTCGCACATATAATCCTTTTGATGAGACTAGCCTTATTGCCATTCTTCTTCCGTCCCAAATTTTGCAAAATATCCTTCAGTTGCATATTTGTTTTCTTGGCGAGTTCATCCTCAGTAAAGTTGAAGTGTGCCATAGTTAACACAGCGAATGACCAGACCCGCGAATCTGATCCCCGCAAAAGCTATGTTTGCCGCACGGTGTCTCTGATCGCAATGGAGCACTGAAGCGCCGCGTAGGGGCGGCAAGGATTAAATTCCATACGATAAGCATTATTACATTGGTGGATCAGCCACCATGGCAAGTTAAGTGATTTTCGGAGTAGTGTCCGAGAAAAACTGCTGGAAAATTTGGGTGGCGTGGAAAGAAAGAAAGAAAGAAAGAAAGACCGAAAGAAAGAAAGAAAGAAAGAAAGAAAGAAAGAAAGAAAGAAAGAAAGAAAGTATCCGAGGAAAAATAATATGTCTGGGTTGGCACTCAGACATAAAGAAAGAAAAACAAAGCAAACAAGCAACCAACCAAGAAAGAAAGAAATATTTCTGGAAAAAACGAATGGCTGGGTTCGCACCTAGACATAATTACATTTATTCAGGGTCGTCGGATGTACAGGTCAAGTTTCCATTATCACATAGATACATGGACTTGAGCTTCTCTTGGCATAGATACCATTGTTATGTAGACATCCGGTAATTTGCCACTCATTTGCAATTAACTCCGGAAACGGCATGTGGCCTTACTGTCCGATAATTGATTTCTGCCTGGGTAGTTCTAGCTCAGCTGACATTGCTAGTCAGGTATTCATTCAGTCGTCTGTAGACATCCACTCATGTTTTGCTGCACCAAAACCGCTCACAGAGTGCCCTTCGAACTCCGCGTAGTTGGCTCAGATCCACACGGGACGAGGTGTGGGTCTCAACCAAGTTAATTCAAATAGCTCTCTCTCTCTCTCTCTCTCTCTCTCTCTCTCTCTCTCTCTCTCTCTCTCTCTCTCTCTCTCTCTCTCTCAAGTTTTCATCGGGGGAGGGGGTGTCTTTTTCATGATTTTGATGTTAACTTTAGGAGAAAACTTGAAAAATAAAATAAAACCAATAAAACCGCTTGGCAAACTGCATTGAACTTACATAGAAATATTTCGTATACCCAGACCGCAATTTGTCCAAGCGGTGCCGTTACAATATTTTTCTAGCTGTTCACGATTTGTGTGTGTGTGCATACAATTTATTTGCTTCTCCTCTCAGTCTGCAAGCTGAAATCTCTTCGAATTTGATATCAATGTAGCTTCACTCGATCTCTCCCAAAGATGCTTACTTAGCAGGAAAATTTGAGATGCTGATTTTCAACATTTTTGGGGATTATCTTTTCTATTTTTACGGGCAGATGTTGGTATTGTTCCTGCTGAGATACTTTTGTCATTCTTAGTCGGGTTTTTTTACGATGATCTATTGCGTTTCATTCTATGTTATGTTGTATTCCATTACCTGTTGTAATTATTGATTGTATATGTGTATTCCACCAGAATAAATATGAGCCTTGTTTGATGCAATATGGTGATGCAAGGTTCTCGCCGGCGAAACTACACTTTTTCACCGTGCTTTCTCATTCCAAATGTTTCACACTGGGCCGTATGACCAAACGACAACACTATCAATCGGACGACATTTCAAACTACTGGTTCAGTAGGAAGATGTCCATCCTGTCTTTCATCTATCGTACTCCTAATTGCCAAAATGAAATAAAAAAAAAAATCATTCAGAAAAATAATAAAAAGAGAAATGAATGCGTAACGGTGGCTGATGAGGAGTTTTTCTTGCAAGATCAATTTAAAGACCAGAAAAACTTATTTGTCATGTTCTTATTTTGCAACGGTCTGAGGCACTTAGTGGAATTGCGTAATTATTACATAAATATTAATCATTTTACTCTTACAGTACACACGCATGTATTTTCTCAATCATATGACCGGGCGAAGTGTAATTTTATACTTAAGTTGATATTTTATCACTTCGAAAAACAAAATTAACACATAAAAAAATAAGCAGTTATATTTCTAAGTGTAAATGCCACAATACAACATCCACAAATAAGTTTACCTTTCTGTTAGGTCATGCTGAAAGTTCCAGCTCACTAAAATAGAGGTGATCTGGGTTGGTTGAATTCCTTGACACCTAACAATCCTTGCCATTTGAGGTCAGGTGGGTCAACAAAGCCCATTTTATTAGACGAAATTTACAGTGAACCTGAGAAAGTTTCACCCTGCATATGAGAACGCTTTTCGGGATTATCATATTCTAATCTACCTGAAGTGCTTATTATTATCTTTCAAACACACCTAGGTGTGATAAAATGAAAATTTGAAGATCAAACATCAACAGGATGGACAGCATCACCTTTAGACGAATTTAGAACTAACCCAGATATAAAAACTATTGTAGTGGAACCTCATTTTTTTTATTTGGCCTTTCAATGTATGTTACAGCCAGAATCTAGTGTTTCTTGTTAGTACAGTTATATGTGTACCTAGCACCCTGTTTACACTATTTATCTGCGTCGTGTGTGTGCATATTTGTTTGAATAAAAATATGCTCAAAGTTACTGAGGGTTGGAAAGGGGTTTCCCGTACTAGCGTACTGGGGCTTTTTATTTACCGTACTGGCTTACTGGAAGCCTTCTTATTTTACGTACTTCGTACTGTCCAAAATTTTGAAAGATTTTCATTTTCCGTACTGCGTACTCTTGAAAAATAATAACCTGTACCAGCGTACTGAACCTTCCCCCCTTAACCCCCTTGTTACTGGCTAGCATCGCCTATATGTTTACCTAATGCGCACACAGAAGGACAGTGTTAGAAGTAATAGATGAATTTGTGTCCGTAATTTTTACGCAAATTGTAGATCACACATCACGGGAGAAATGATCATATAAAATGATCAAATCAAATTTAAACGCAATATCACGAGGAATATTCCGTTTAATAAGTTTTGGTTTCAAATGAAGAACCGCTCCCGCAATTTGGGACTTCCGGTTGGCTTTATATTGTCAATCCAATCATTTGAAGCAACTGACAGGAAATGTTCTTCAATGTTACACGAATATGATACATTTTTGCATCGGTTTATCTGCTGGTAGGCAGTAATCTGAGCAAATGAGGCTGCTGATTGTGATACCATGTTCTGTTACTTACCAGAGAAGCAGCCGAATTATGGTCTGTAGATCTACACTACGAGAAACCGACTGCACATGAGTGGTTCAGGCTTACCAAATAAATGGAGGCGTGTGATGGAAGAAGGTGTAGCGAGCGGTAGCAAAGGTTCTGAGGACGGGGCCCTCAAGGAGTACCTGATGAAATCTTATGTCAAGCTTCTATAGTGTTTTAATCATTAACATCTCCCTTGTTAAAGTAACAATACGAACAATTTCCGCTAAAAAAAGTTTTTTTACGGGGAAAAATCATTATGACAGACGACATGTCATAATTGTTTACATATTACGAAAATTTGAGCGGGAAGAGTTGAAGACCGCAGTCATTCAGTCGCTGTCTCCTCAAATGCGGTCATTCAGTCGCTGTCTCCTCAAATGACGTCATAAACCACATAGCTGTAAGTTTCATAAAGCTGCTTTGTGCTTGATAAACAATCCAAACTTGGAACAAAAGTGCATATCCCATATATAGGGGAGGGGGGGCGGGTGGTGTGGTGAAAACTTGTCATTTTACTTTTTCACGACCATAATATTATAGTCTTCGGTTCAGTCCGTGTTTTAAAATCTGTATCAAAGTAGTCTAAAATCACGTTTGTTTGTAAAAGTTAATGTGCTTTGAACAGAAAGAGTTATTGTGCGCCGCGTAATTTGTAGGATAAGCTCTCTTTTGATCCAGATCCATTTGTGCCCATCAAGGTTTCTTTATTGACCTTGTTGGGCTTATTTATGGTAATTAGCAGATTATATCTATTAAGTTGTGCTGGACACAATATACATCTCACACCTCCGTTTAATACAAATGTCTAGTAGAATTCAAAAATATTTTCAAAAGAATTTTTTTCAGGAACAAAATGTGTCTTGCCAGGCAAAACCTCAACACTTTAACCCCACCCGTGACATTTATTTTGCCTTTAGTCACATGGTGCATACGCGACGCATTCTCTTCCTTCACCAAATGTCTACCTTGGGTTAAATTTGTTATAAACTGCAAAGAATTATTTCGTTAGTTGTATACTTCTTTGCTCCAAAAGCTACGTCCCTATATTGGTTTCCAATAGACAAAAGTAATTTTGACAATCCAAAGTGCGATTTATGAAAGATATGAAAGGGACGAAATGCGTAAACTTCAACAATTTCTTCCACAAAATTATTAAGTATATCAATTTTGTCCACAGAACCCTCCAGTTTATCAATAATGTCCACGAAATCGATTAAAGCTACCAAGTTTGTCCACAATGTCCTGTAAGCCTACCAATTTTGTTTACAATATCCTGTAAGTCTGCCGCTTTTGTCCACGAAATTGAATAAACTTAGGATTCTGTAGAAAATCCAAATCGATTTTGTCAACAAAATTGTGAATATTTTTTTTAATTTTGTCCACAAAATTCGAACAATAATACCGTTCACAGAATTGAACAAGTTTTCAAGAAATTGTAACCCTTAAACGACTCACGAACTTTGAAAAGAAGATCACGAAATCCGATCACTTTCACATAATTCATGAAAGCCTGCTGTTTCACTTCTGTGCGCATAGTTTTGATCTTCTTCCACAAAATGGATGAAGGTTTTCTTTTTTGTGTGTGTAAGTTTGGTGTCTCTTCCTCAAAATCGAGTAATCTTTCTATTTTGTAGCAATTATTATGAGGAAATTCAATATATCCTAACGATTTTGTCGACGGAAACGGTATTCAGTTCAGAAAATCTTGTAAGATTTGTTCCGTTTCGTGCACAAAATTGGAAAAAAATGACAGACAGAATTATACTTAATGAATTGTGTGCACAGACTCGCAAATGGAATTAGGAAGTCGTATAAAGTCACAGAATCGTTATCGTGGTCATTTTCGTGATTTTCAGTCATGACCTGTAGAGGGCAACGATCTGCAGATCTCACAATAAATCACGTGCCGTCGTCACAATTCAGCAAGCTGTGGAAGACAGCCATCATGGGCGATTGTCAGCGTTACATTGCAGACTGGCCATTATTGAAGGGGGGGGGGGGTGGGGTAAGGGGGGGGGGGGTTCAGTACGCTGGTACAGGTAATTATTTTTCTAGAGTACGCAGTACGGAAAATAAAAATCTTTCAAAATTTTGGATAGTACGAAGTACGTAAAATAAGAGGGCTTCCAATACGGCAGTACGGTAAATAAAGAGCCCCAGTACGCCAGTACGGGGAACCCCTTTTCCACCCTCATTGTTGGATGGAATTCTCGCAGTTGGTTTTCCCTTTCGGCCAGTTTTTTTTTCTAATTTCAGTCTTTTAGTTTTTTCTATTAGGCCTATTATTAGTATTTTTTAATTTTACAATACCAAATGGTCAAAAGTTAAACATAGTTGCAAGTGCGAGATTTGTAAGTTTCTGATACCGTCGTCAAGGGTCTCCGATTGAACGAAATTCTAAGAGTCTTCACTTGGCACGCTGGGGTTCAAAATGACACATTTCACCAATTTCGTGGACAAAATCAACAAATATTTTCAATTCCGTGTCTTTTAAAATGTTGTACACAAAACTAAAATAGTTTATTTTTTGTGATTTCGTGTGAGAAATTGAAAATTTAAACGTTTCTGTTGAGAAAATTGTATTATTATTATTTTTTTTTTCGATTTCCGTAAGCAAAGCTGTTCTACTTTTACATTTGTGTGCACAAAATCTAGTAAGCTACTATTTTTGAGAAATGTTCTTCTAATTTCGTGCATAAAATTGGATAAAATATGCATTACCTGACATAGTTTTTTTTTTCTATTTCGTGCGAGAACATTTTATCAAAAAAATGAAATGTGTGGACAAAATTGGAAAGCTTTGAACATTTTATGGACAACATTCAAAACCTACACAATTCTGTGGACGATATCGGTAAATTTGAGGATTCTTTTAATTGAATTAATTAACTTAACGATGTTGTGGACGAAATCAATAAATTTACCATTCGTATCGATACCAGTAATCAATTCCGTGGACAAAATTGAAAAAAGCTTGCCCTTTTGTGCACGATATTCATAATATTATACGATTTTTTTGTTCACAAAACCAATAAACTATAACAATTCAGTGCACATAGTTTAACAGGCTTGTTGGATCTTGTGAAATGCTATCAGTTTTGTGATTTTTTTCTTCCAGTTTCATCCACAAAATCGCAAGAGTAGTTTAATTCCATGACGGGACTTCCATTCTGTAAATTGTCCTTACAACTTTGCGAATCATGTTGTGATTTCGTCCACGAAAACGATAAGTATAACGATTTTGCATAAGGAATCAATGATGTTATACTTGGCACCCCATAAAGTCTTAGAGGCAACTTATATTGCAACCCAATGGAGTGAGTCCATTCATATTTCCTTTGGCTTTATGGAAAGGACAGCAGCCTTAGAGCTAAGGAACTCAGCACTGATTAGTTTCAGCGTGTTATTATCTGTGTGTAACTAACATAAATTACACAATGCCGCAAGGGCACCCACTGGTAACTTCGACAATTGTTTTGGCTGTTAACCTTCAGAAATAATAGCCCATTCGTCAATAGTTTTCCTCGATACGATAAGAGCGTAGTTAATCAGAGTCCAAGGATGAAAGATTTTGCTACATTATCAAGGCCAGAGTTTTATCGATTTTCCAGCAAATACAAGAGTAACAACGCCATGTAGCTTTATCTATTAACAGCATACCTGTGAAGCACTTATCGAGTCCTTCATTGATACAACGGCTGCCACTGGTGGCAGTGCTTTACGACATAGTGCGGAGTAAAATCTAAATGATGGTAAGTACCATATTTATCAAATGGTAAATACCAAATTTGTATTTAGTCGATTGTGTGTCTTCCATAAGCTGGACAGGAATTTATGCTAGTTTGTAATGTCCAGGAGAAATCTTCGTTATTTTGTTTCGAATCTTGTACTCATTCTGCCCCGAGTTCTCAGGTGATCTGACCTTTCAGTTGGCAGATCTTTCTTATGATCCTCTGTTTTGACTTCACAGAAAACCGCGGATTGGATCATGTTCAAACTTGGTAAGGTATGCCTTTGTTGAAACGACTACCACATGTCTTTAACTGGTCCCACTGTAGTTTTTTTTTTTATTTTTTTTTTATTTTTAACCTCAACTGGCTTGTCAGTGAACTTAGGTTATAGGATAGTCTATTTGCCGTCTTCAGTCCATCGACAACTCTTATGTTCGACCTCTCCTCCAATACCATACGCCATATTATCCCTCAAACGTGATGGAAATATACTTTGAACTTTGGGTGAATTTCAACTAAATTTGTCCAAATGGTCATGGTCGGGTGATTTATCAATCTATTTTACTTTCTTTGCTTTACTTTATTTTACTTTACTTCGCTTTATTCCATTTCTGGACCAAGTCTTCAACAAAATGTACATTTGTTTAACATAAACCGCATTCTATTTTTTTTTTCTTCAAACTTGACTGGATCGTTCCTTGACTATGGGTCTGACAATGCAGCCCATTGGCTGGTAATATCATTGTTTCCAGATCCGTTTTCAATTCACGTTTTGGTGAACAGTTGCACACGCTAGAATGTATACTGTGGCTGTACTGGCGTACGTGCAGGCATATGATGCTTTTGGCCAAAACCGTAATTTTGATTCATCATTAATTTCGTGGGATATTTCTTTTATGATTTGCTGTGAACAAAAGAAAATCCTACATAGAATCATTTAGTTAATTGGATGGGAACACTCTCTATCCGTGGGGTTAAATTTGTTAAACAAGTAATGTTCTTGTGTGTGTGTGTGTGTGTGTGTGTGTGTGTGTGTGTGTGTGTTTTCCGTGAATTTCTTATGTCTTCTCGTAGTTTTCTGTCCTTTCTTTTAAAATACATGTGTTCTTTCAAAATTGCTTGGAATTTAAGTTTTTTTACCTTGACACCCTATCTAATAAGTGCTTTAAATAAGTGGCATCACTATCATTTCCTCGTTGTTTAAAAATCAAAATCAGGCAATGATTTAAAATACATGTTAACATTGTTAGCTTAATACAAAGAGAAAAATTGAAATACCAATGTACATGTTTACGTAATTTTTACTACAAACCACCAATTGAATCCATTTCCTATTTTTTTTAAAAATTTTTGGGAGTATATATTTGTTCTACTCGCTCGTTTGCATGTTTATGTCTCTATCTGTTTGTATGCTTGCCTTCCTTCGTAAGCAGGCATTGGCCAAACAAAAATCGCGAACAAACTTTTACAGAGCATTGAGTACTTTACCAGTTTCCCTTTTTTCTTAATGTAAAAGCGGCTGGGCGATTACAAATTCACGTGTCGCCTGTTGGAAAACAACGACCGATGACGCCTATACCTTACTGTGATCATGGTAGAATTAATGGCAAGCGAGCAACGCTTCATGTGATGGACACGTGCGTGCTGGAGAATGTTCTAATAATGAAGGATCATCAACTGCTTCAAAGTCTGGCATTTGTTGAAGCTGCATCGGTTCCGCATGTTTCTCTTGAGACAGACCAGAAACAGAAGTTTTAAAAACCAGCGGGAACATATATGGAAAAATGTTGACAGAGACACCACCGAATCAGTTTGTGTAGTCAGATAACTCTTGTTCAATCTCACGCTTTTTCTCATTTTTGGCCTGTTTGCTTTCTTTCTTTCTTTCTTTCTTTCTTTCTTTCTTTCTTTCTTTCTTTCTTTCTTTCTTTCTTTCTTTCTTTCTTTCTTTCTTTCTTTCTTTCTTTATGTGCAAGTTCTCTCGTCTTTGTTTTTATATTTTTCTCTTTCAACATTTTCTCGCTCTGTGCTCTCCCCAAGATACTTAAAAAAAAGTTTAACTGTGTATGGGGAAGTCGCACACTAAGATCGAACTGGTGAGGATCGCCCGCAAACCGTATGTCGTCGGCATGGTAATCGTTTTTTTTTCCACGAACAACACTACTTAAAAGAGGAACACTATGCATTAAAGACGTCACTTTTGATCAAGTATAAAAACGCGGCGACGCACTTTCTTAAAGTTAATTGGTGAGCAAGTTGAGATTCTTCGTGTGCTGTTTGTTGTTCTCATTTTGTTGTTCTTTAGTTCTGTGCAGTGTACCATTTCCTCCTTATCTTTCTCGACCCACAGTAACTATTTGTTATGCGACTTAGACTTGCTGAACCGGTGTTTCCTTATGTGTGCTGTGTCGAAAAGCCGATAAATATATTTACATCAGTATTAAATGTTCATTTGTTTTTGCGATAGTATTAAATGTTTCATCAAATGATATCACTCGAGGAAATATTGAGCACTCCCCGCTACGTTGCTAATAAAATGATGTACATAACAAACTAGCCAGGACGAACAGCCAACAAGGTTCTCAGTGATAGACAGTCGCAGGTATACATTTCTTTGAATAGTGTCGCTAAGGTATCTAGTGAGAGCCTGACAAATTTGCGTCGTGTCCCCGGCATTGACATGAAAGGTTTATCAACACAGCCCATTGGTCTGTAGCCTGGGCGATGATATAGGTATTGGTACGAGCTCATTATTGTTTGCACAGGGGCATTCCACAGGGAAATCAGGCCCATTATTTTGGTCCTGGCTTGTCTGCTCTATGTTCTGACATGCACTTAAGGGCCTAATGAACCAAGGAATATGGTTTAATATACCCATTTATCATGTTCTACTTTCCTACTGATGAAAAAATGGAGAATATCTTTTCTGGACGCATTAGGTATATCTGGACGTGTTGAGTGTTTTGTTCATGTCAACAATATATTACTTTTACGTCACTTCTTATGCAATCGGAATAATAATCATTGACAAGGGATAATAATCGTTGACAAGTGGCACTTAGTTTACCAATGGTATAGGAAATCACACCAGAATAAAAACTTGAAGCTTTTTGCTATAGACACGCGTAGCTTCTATTTCAAAACCGAAAGGAAAATACGTGTGAACTTCGACAACTATTCACACACAGAAAAATTCAACTTCATCATGAAATTGTTAGATTATCATTCACCTTCACACTTAAGGCGATATATGATAACTATTTTTGAAATTAGAAGTTGAAACAGACCCCCCTCACACACACACACACACACACACACACACCGCAAAATTCACATGTTGCACTATACAATAATAAGGCTCCTGACCTCTATCAATTCCCATGCATGTACGGTAAAATTGTAGGAACCAGTTCTTATCTTGTCGATGTAAATATACTGCGTATATATTTGTTTACTTTGCCGTCTGTTGCATTTACGTGTATAATTTAACATTGCACGTATCATTTTGTATTGACATATTTCATGTTCTTGCGTGAGTGTATTTGGCAGATTGCCGAAAAATTTGAAATACGTCGGTGTAGTCAATAAAGTTCATGTTACGTGTTTTACTTGTGAGTTGAGTGTTCAATCGAGTACAAATTAAACAAGAGGTAAAGGAACAAGAGATAACCAATCGGGCTGTCAACAATGCAATACTGCTAGCATAAACAATATAATTTTCAGCCACATCTTCCTTGAGGAAAACATTTTTTTATTGTTTTTTGCCTTTAATAATCACACATTCCTTTAAGAACTGGTGGTATCGACCGAGGGTTTGACTACAAAATGTTTTTGCACGTATAGGTGTATCTCATATGGACACTTGTAGAGAAGTTGGCATATAAACCAACCTTATCACGAAGATTCAAATTTTAGGAGCTTCAAAATGTTCCGCTGGAACGAGAGCTACATGACATATGGCCTGTGTTACTTTGCGGAGAAAGAAAAGAAAAGAGAGAGAGAGAAAAAAAGACAAAAGTGATTGGAAGCATTAATCGATTATAACCCAAATTGAAAAAAACCCTGCTCTTTCTATCCTTCCAAAAGCTACATTTCTCCGAATTTTAAAATAATCTAAGGGATAGTTTCGGAGTAGAAATCGAAAATACTTTTGACAGACATACATTCGTCTCATAATAAAAAAGAAACTTTGTAACGCTACCTGGCGAGCCAATTTACGTTTAGGAGTCCCAAGAAGCGCCCTGTGCAGTTTCGAAGCAATTGGCGTGGCGGCTTTGGAGACGATTTTAATATTTGGTTCCCAAAATAAACACAAAAATTGTGATAAATAAAAAAGTAGAAAGACCAAAGGACCGTTACCATTTGGACAGCTTGGTAGAGACCTGCCCAAGGTACAAGTACATACCCGCCAAGTTTCAAATAAATTCAACCGGCTGTTTTTGAGAAGTCGAAAATGTGAATCATTGAAGGATTGATGACGACGAGGGGAAAATGGCCATAAGATAACTTCAGCTGATTGTTGGAGGCACCAAGCTGAAACGAGCTACCAAGCTTCTTACATTTCGGAATACTGGGTATAATTATGTTGGGAGTGGACAGTCTTGCGAGTGTTCTTTTCTTGGAGAGTTCATAAGGAATGAAATGTCCAGGTTTATGATAAGCTATGGTATTATCTGTTACCCACGTCTATATTTCAGATACATTGCATGAAATATCAATTCACAAATTGAGCGTACTATGATGATTTTGCATGTTGCTAATTATCCGACATGGCACGAACATGGTATATCACTTTGGGAGGATGAAACCATCGCACTTCCCTCACAATCAGCAGCCATATTGGACGAAATCGCCTAGAGTGTATGACAATGACCAAGTCGGAGGTACCCGTGGACACTAGCAGTTGTGACTGGTAGAATAGCAGATATGTCAATATTTGTCAATCAACCTAAATATCCAATGACATAAGACGAAAGTTCTCTCAAGTTGCTTTACTGATGTAAACTGTAATTACACCTCCCCAATCCCCACGCTTCCCAGCGTGGTGGGTTTTATGCTGTCTTCATGATGTCCTTCTATCAATAAACGCAATTTTGTCCGGCTTCTAATTCCTTTATTATTGTGTACATCCCATCAGCTCTTACCATTATTATTACTTACTAATTAAGGATGTGCCATGAAGCACGAGCACTTCTGAAGCATCATTCTAGATTTTGACTAATTTGTCAGTCCGTATGTTTTGGGGATATCTTCACAGTGTGGGATTTATGCTGACTGGGGCCTCGGCTGAAGTTTTTCACCAGGCGCTGTTGTCCCTTTCTGAATTGAACGCAATATCAAAATTATATAATGATCTATAGGAGTACATGTTTAATAAAGGAAAAGTAGCGTATATGCATATGTGGGTAGGTTTTTCAATAATCATTACCTAATCCACGTCAAACATGTTGGCGATGTTTTTAAAGTGGATCTTGGCTGAGTGGTGTTTCCGACTTTTCTGTCGCTTGCTTAGCGGGGAGGCATCATTGTATCCAAATGATAGTTCAAAGAATCTTTGCTGACATTTTTTTCCGTTGGGGAAAAAAGGGCCGGATGGAAATGAATGAAAATTCATTACAAAGTAAAGCGAATGAATGAGGCGTGTTTTCCACTGCTCCGCAACTTCTCTACCGTTTACGTCAGTGTTGCCTTCATTAGAATCTTCCTTTCGTATTCGCTGAAATTCGCACTTGTCCTGCTGTAAGTGGTGAAGTGATCAACATTTAGAAACACTCTGATGCATGTTTTCACGTAGAAACATAGAGATGTATCAACAGCTGTGCAAAACTTGTGGCAATTACAGGATTAGCAGAGTAGTAGAAGTATATTGAGCCAGAGGTTATGCTGAATTGTACAGTATGCTTTTTCATCTAAGACATAACTGAACATGCCCGGCGTACACATTTCTGGCAAGCAGCACTGAAGCACATGGTTACCTTGCGAGAACTACGTAAGGAGTAAACACGGTCGAGTGATAGGTCCGCGGAGTGGACGATGCTATAGTCTCAATTGCTTCTATTCATTTCTTCTCACTATAAAGCGTCCTTGTTGTTCTTCCGGTCATTTCTCGAAGCTTAACTTGTGAAAGAAGTGTACAATTTGCATGCCCTGTGGCCTCGAAGTGCATCTCTCAAAGAAACACCACCAAATGTGAACAAGGACACCTGAACCAGACAAGGCCTTTCGCGTGGAGTACAAGGCCTCGACACAAATTATCAATCAGGCGTTGATTGGCTGATTTTTGGTTACTACTCAGTGTTGATAAAACCAGCCGCGTGAACTTTGAAACTTTATTGCTGCATCAAACATACAGACGTGATATCATGCAATATATACAACCATCCACACATATACACACAAGTTACATTAACATCACATTTTGACAAAATCAAACGTATACACGGTAATGCAAAATACATAATTACTGGCAAGAATAATAAGAAGTATATACATAAAAACCCCTGACTGGAGGAAAAAACCTCAATATTCCTGATGCGTCATTGATGTTGTCGGTAGTTTATGTGCAAAAATTTGAAGGGTCCCTCTGCTCCATGATAGCTGCAAAGAAAATTTCAATATATTTTATTTTTTCTATATCGTTTAACTTCATCAAAAAGGTAAATTTATCATTATTGTCTAGTGATGAGAATAAAGGGAAAATATCGGCCATTTCCAAGAATAGTTTTTTTCTCTTCTTTTCATATTTTTTGCATAAAATGATGACATGTATCTCCTCTTCCAATATATTACATTTGTCACAAATTTTTTCTTCCATAGGTGTTTTTTGTTGTCTTCTATGTCTACCTGTTTCGATTTTTAAATTGTGTGCGCTGATTCTAAAACGTGTTATATTTTTTCTGATATATCGATCTTTTATTGCTAGTAAATATAGTTCTCTTTTGAATTCTTTTTAAAATTAGTGTAGGTTCGTAACTTTTTATCAGCTCCTGAATCAACTCTCATATCTTCTTTCCACTGTTCCAAGAAATATTTTCTAATGTTTGATCGAAATTTTAATGTCGGAAAATTGTCTGTCAATAGGCCGATATTTTCCCATATTTGTGTAAAACCAAAATTGCAGAAAGTGTCTCGTATTACTGTTATCCATTGAAATTTTCCCGTATGTATATTTTCTGCAATGCAAAGAAAACCGTCATTAAATAGTAATGATTTTGGTTCCATGTGGACTATTCGTATCCGGTTTTTACACATTAGAGAAAATATTTTTAAAGCTAGAGGATATTCACCAAATTCACTCAATACAGCAATACTGGAGAAGAAGAAGAAGAAGAAGAAGAAGAAGAAGAAGAAGAAGAAGAAGAAGAAGAAGAAGAAGAAGAAGAAGAAGAAGAAGAAGAAGAAGGAGGAGGAGGAGGAGGAGGAGGAGGAGGAGGAGGAGGAGGAGGAGGAGGAGAAAATTTCAACTGCATGAAACATATTAGAGTGGGGTTGCAATTCCTTTCGTCCACCATTCATCACTGACACTGTATCATGTCAAATATGTACTGGAGAATGAAATGTTAATACTCTCCCTGTTGCTGAAAGTCGATTTTTTCCACACGGTCATTTTATTCCCGTAGGCCATTCAGAAAACTGGAATCCCTTGTCACTTTTCAGGTGATTTTTCCCCAGATATTGTCAGGTTTCTCTTGCGGGCCGTTTGACAAACGATAGTCACTTGTCAGCCTTGCCATTTTTCCCTTTCCCCGCCTTATAAATTCCTGTGGTCGCCACTTTTATGTCAAGCCACAGCCACTGAATACCAGACAAGGAAGTACAATACAAGCTGATGGATGAAGTTAACGCGTGTACGTCGAGCCATGTCACTTTCTTTCTTTTCTTTTTTTTTTTCCTTTTTTGTTTTTTTGTTTTTTGTTTTGTTTTGTTTATGTTTTTTTTTGGGGGGGTAGTGCATACATACATACATACATACACACACACACACACACACACACACATATATATATATATATATATATATATATATATATATATAATATATATATATATATATATATATATATATATATACCCCGATAAAACATAATGCATATAAAACATATACAAATTGCTCTGATGCCCCCACACTTCTATGACCAGATACAGCAGGTTACTTCTGACAGTGTGTGTGTGTGTGTGTGTTAAAAAAAAAGAAAATAATTTCATAGCCATCTAAGTAATTACACAAAAAATATTGCACTCAAAGTGAAGACAATTATAATGCCATACTTTTTTCTGGCGTGCGGAAATAGTCCATCAAACTTATCAGCTGACGCAGGCTCCAAACTGGACTGCCTCCGGTTTCCCCTCCTAATGCAGCCCACCCCTCTCCCCCAACAATTCCTACCTCATTTCGTTTTGGAAAGGAACCATGGCACTTTGAATCTAAAGTCTGATGGCAAAAAACAAATACACAAAGACTATATATATATATATATATATATATATATATATATATATATATATATATATATATATATATATATATATATATATATATATATATATATATATATATATATATATATATTTACATGTACACACACAGACACAAACAAACACATTTATATGTATATATAGATACATATATATACATACACACATTTATATATATATATAACAAAAAATATATATATGTATATTATCACGTTCTTCTCAAATTCCTTCTGGTAAGAATGTCATACAAAAACCTATCTGACTTTTGAAACTTTTATTGCTGTAGAACTAAATAGATTCTCACTAACCTTCGACAGATATATCACAGGTTTCTTCATCACGTTCCATGGTTTCAAATGTACCTAGTGTTCACTTAGTTTCTTTAAAAAAGTATCCACCCTTTTATCCATTGCTACTAATCGTTTGAAATGACAATGTTGCATGAGTAAGCTTTTTTTGGGATTCTGCCTGTTGTAATGCCATAAGATTAAGGCATTGCCTTAAAGCTATTTTTGATTGGAAAGGTTTATGTGGTTAAGCGACTGAAGGCTGGTCTTCTGCACACGCCTGCAGAAAGTCTAGTTGATGAGGGGTCTTTACGTTGTGTCCAAAGTGCTATGTAAATTGCTATTTTCGACGGTGATACAGTGCTGCATTCAGTGGAAATAGTTTTAATGCAATCTCGACTTTCCTCTTATTAGATAATATGTTTTTCTAGAAATGTAACATCTGGTGTCTTTCATAAAGCTGATATATAAAAATATACTGTGTACCGTTTCTGTAATATAGTCCAACAGGCGATTGGTTGGATATATGTTTCAAACTTATGTTGAATGACAACTAAGGTTGCTTTGGAAAAAATATTCATGTTCAGCTCTGATTAAAAATATGCCAGCAGACAGAATAATGCTAGGTGTCAGCTCTGTGAAACCACGAGGAATGTGCTGTTCTACAGTGACGAATGCAATGTGCATTATATACGTGTAGCCAGAGCATGTAGGTAAGCCTTGTGTACTTTTTGTTAGCAGTCAATTTTCCTGGCGGTATGTTTTGTCTCTCTTATGGTTACCGACCAGAGTTGTGATTGGCTGGTTGCGTATCCCAACTTTCCTTTGTTGCTCTTATGGCAAGCGAGCCGGGGTTGTGAATGGTTTGACTTCGGACACTAACGTTTCAATGGAGGCCATTCGAGATGTAAGCATCAGCCTGTGTGCTGGGGGAAGCTTTACAATCCTGTGCAGATAACATGTACATGGCTTTTGTGCATACAATAGAAGGCTACAGTGTTGATGGAACTCCCTCGGGCCTGATTTAGGTGGCAAGGTCTGTTCAACAATTAAACTGGGGAAGACAGAAAAGAACGGGCTTATTCTACACAGGCCAAGATTATCACTTGGTGTCAGTTCGGTATTTTATTGAGCTTGGCTGCACAAAATGAAATTATCCTGTCACCTTTGGATTGGTAAAAGCACTTTTATAAACGAGCGTCAAAATACTTGCTCCATAATTAAGGTCATAGTTCATAGATACTGACCCAAATAGTTTTCAAGCTGTCAAATTATAAGTTGAATAAATGAAAGTGATGCTGTGACCTTGTGTATACAATTAAGATCACTAGGACACTACTCAAAGCTGGCCCAGATAAAAAGCCCATTACCATCCGTCTTAGCTCAAATAGTTCTCAGGTTCTCAGGTAAACAGTGAAATTCAGTAACTGGTCCCGTGACATATCAAATAATGCCAAGTTCAGCCATTGTGTATATTTTGCCCTCATACACAGATGTGTAATTGCACTGCAATTGGTCAAGTGCTTTCAAAGAAAAAAAAATGTTTTTTTAAAACATCACAAGTCGTAACAGAATCCAAACATCGATGGAACATAACACTTTAGAAGAAGATAAAATTGTGAATCATATACCTACACAGTAATCAGTAAAAAAATAAATAAAAAAAAAATCATTCAACAAAAGTCAGATATCCACAGTAACGTCACTGAGTGAACAACTAGAATTTGTTGTAGACAGAGAGACAATTAAGTGTAGGCGAGAAGTTAAAAAAAGAGGAAACCCCCCCCAAAACAACGCCACCTTTGGAATAAACTAAGATCTATCGGTCCACAGGTGCTCTTACGTAATTACAAAGCAACTGGCCAGGTAGTTTTTTTTTTGGGGGGGGTATTTTAAAAATGCCAATAGTAATAATGACAATGATAATGATACTAATAATATTAACTATGATAATTATAATAATAACATTTGCAAATGAAGTGACCGTTTGGACAAAGAGAGTAGAGACCAAGCCAAAGTACACACCCACCAAGTTTTAAATGGATCTGGCTTGCCTCTGTTTTGAAAAGAGGTCAAAAACGTGAACTGATAACTGACGACAAAATAAAAGATAAATGGTACAATAGGCTCTGCTAACCTGCAAGTAATAAAGGGAAATGCAAATCATGAAATTGCATTAAAAAGGATAGAACTATGCATATTTTCATGAATTTTTTTATGCAAGATATGTTATGTTAGTGCTGCCTGTTTTCTGACTGATCAGTGATTTCGATTAAAACTCCTACTGTCTGCAACTCATTTCTGTTTAGACCACGGCAGATTACAACTTTCAGGGATGCACATTGCTTCTCCTTTTTTTTTGGGGGGGGGGGGGTTGGTATGATGCCACAAATGCGTTCATTTGGGAGACAGCGCAAACGTTTACATACGATGACAAAAGTCAAGGCCAAAATGTTCAATGATAATGCAGTCTATTCTGCCTCTCATCTTACCGCTTGGGCAGTGATCCATGGAACTGATTAGTGTGCGTGTTGTGTTTTGGTGTATGGATGCCCCCTTCACTGATGTTTTTAATAAGACAATTGGTGTTATTTTTAAATACACACTTTCCATACCTAGGCATAAAACCAGTCCATTTTTTTTTCACTCTCGTTCAGCATGTCTTTGCTCAGGTATTTGTCACATTATGTTACCTCGAACACCATTGCCAACACTCTGTGTGTGAGTCAAACGAGCAAGAAATCTATTTACGTTCACGCCCTTGATACCCAAACCTGACAGTCCCTTGGCACCATCTCTCGGTTCCTATGGATCCGGTGATGACTCCCGAATCGTATGCCCCTCATATCACCCTTCCTCTTTTGGGCAACATTACCGGATTGCTCTTTCAAGTTGAAGCTCCCCGAACTTGTATCCTATGTAAAACCAGAATTTCGGTCTGACTTAATTTTCTGAACTCTTAATTTTGAAAGTTATGGATCTGTAAATGGACTGGCTGTATATATTCATCTGTTTTTAGTGCATATTCATCATTTTTCATCCCTTAAAGTTATATCACTGTCGAGTAATAGCTGCTTCGGCGCTAACGTTCTTTGTTTTGTTTGCACCCGACTTGAAACAAAGGTTATTACATAATAATAATAATAATAATAATAATAATAATAATAATAATAATAATTATTATTATTATTATTATTATTATTATTATTATTATTATTATTATCATTATCATTATCATTATCATTATCATTATCATTATCATTATTATTATTATTATTATTATTATTATTATTATTATTATTATTATTATAACTTTTGTTTGTACCCACTGTTCTAGTGCTTTACGCACGTTCCCTTCTGCGGAGAATCATTTCTTAGGGTTCCAGGACTCTTTGGAGACATAGATATAGATAATCCAGATTGGTCTGCCCAATGTGGGTAGCGCTGGTGTCAGGCGTTGTGGGGTTTTCGTGTTATTGCGAGGCTCTGCCGAGCAAATCCCACCACTAGTGACACCAGGGATATACACACTTGGCACTCCAGTCTGGTCATTGTGACATACCTGCATTTACCAAATATCCCCAATTTTTGCTTCCAGGGGACGGACACGCATTCGAAAACGACGCCATTTTTTCTGAAGTTGAAAAATATATACATACGCGCGTCCATTTTACCAACTTAAGCATAATGGCGCACCACAGAAGAGAAGTAATTTAATATCTTTGGCTTCAGTATACAATTATAACAAAAATAAATGTATGCTAAGATAATTAATCCATCAAAAGGAGCATATACAGGCCTATTCATTATGAAGGCATACTAGGTTCATAGCTGCAACTCCTGTAACGTTATCATCAGAAAATCAGCTGATCGTCACCGCTTCTTCCTTACTTATGCAGAAATTTATGCCAAGCTACTAATGCATGTGCATTCTGGCAAGACGCAAACACTAGCTCAAATTTGCAAAACAATAGGAGTGAGCTAAAATATGTTTTGACCCTGTCATGCATTGTTTAAACTGTAAAAACAATGACAACACCTAAAAGTTACATGTACGATAAACATTAACTTAAAACATAGTCTTCGTCAATTTTAGATTAAAGTTGAGGCCTACAGCCTACCGAGAAAGATCAGTGCCTGAGTTTATTACTGGCACTGATCGCCGCACACGCTTGAACGAAGTACATGACCCTCCTGAGATCCACTGTTATTGTAGTTTATCGTGACTGATGAAATCAGACAACCCCGGAACATTCCTGTGGGATTGTTGCTTCTCATTTGATCAAGACGAAGGGGTCTACGGCCAGGTGAATAGTGGGTTTGGGACTGAGGATGACAATCAGACAGTAGGCCTTTATTATTTATCACGCTTTCAGATGCCCAGTGATTTGCATAATAGCATGTGGTGATACATCAATGTCCCTTAGCTTTTGTACCAAGTATTTTCTCGCTGAATGATTGGTGAGCTTGTGATCACCATCAATACCTTCATCTTTTACCATACATAAGTTTGAAAAGTTAGTTGCTACCCATTGCCTGAGAAATAAACCACGTGTCTTTTTCCCCCGGACTTCTGCTGCTTGTGTTTGTGCCTATGGTAGTAGGAATCACCAGGATTACAGTAAAGTAGCAGGGCGCTTTGAAGCATTGAACTTATGCGAGACAACAGGACGCTGTTCTCTATCACCCAAGGCCCGCATTTCTGGTTTTACAGTATGTGTATAGTGAGTGTTCTCTCCATTTCTCGTTTTTGTTGGTCCTTCCTCCAATTCCAAATATTTTCGGCCATCCTCACTTTTCTTAGTAACCAGATTTCCCAGAAAATATTTCTGTGCCCCTCAATGCCTCCACGCAGCCCAAAGTTAATTGTATCTTTAAGCCACAAGGTATTAATGACACTAATGGGTGTGAAGTGTCCAAGGACCTTTTTGTCATACAGCAGATCAATCTCTGCATCATTCAGGGCGTCGGCTTTCCATGGTTTATTTCCATTACCTTATCTTCAGTTTCTTTTGTTTACATTTGAGCATTACACTTACTTTGTCGAACTCAGGGGAAGTGATCAATGAGAAACAATTTGTATAGTCACATTTACGGAGATGCCTTTCAAAGATGCCCAACATTGAGCATAGGTTCACTGGTTCATATTCTCGGCAGTCCGTCTTTTTAGTCCTACAAAAAAAAGCAACACAACCAATCCACAAGTTCCATAGGAGGAATCTGTTCCATCTTTCTGTTTTTGCCATAAGATACAGGAATATTTGGAATAGAATTTCTGGTGTTTTTTTTTTTTTTTTTTTTTTTTTTTTTTGTGGTGTGTCTATTCTCTTGGTCATGAATAAAAAACTATCCACTTCCTCTGATTATACCGCCACAAATCTGTTCAGTAAGGTGTATTTACAAGTGGGCCTGTTTTTGTGTTTGTAACATTAGCAAATGCAGGGGCATCAATAGCAGTTGCAGTACTATGTGAAGTGTTATCCACATTTTCATCAATATCAGACATAAGAATATTTGCCAAAATTTCTTCATCAGATAAATAAAAATGTAGGCCTAGTTCCATTGGAGGTACAATATCAAGCTTGTTGAATCCCGTTTATAAGATCTCCCCACTGGAAAATACTTCAAAAATGTAGATTGGGTACGTTTCTAATATGTGTTCAGTGTTCAAAACTTCAGCTTCGTCTCCCTGATACCACCCATGTTGATGCACAACAATGTTTGCCATCATATATTGTTTTTGAAATAAAATGTCTTAATCACAAACAAAACGGGTGCGGGAAACTAGGCTGCGGATGTAAACACTGGGGCGTCAAAATGTCAATTAATGTGGTCACGTGCAAAATGTAGTGCCAATAACTTATCAGGTCGCAAAGTGTGGGTGGAGTTTGCATACTACTGTTTGCGCTCTGGAATCTTTTTGCTTAAACCAGCAATCAACTATTTAGATTGACCTATCCTCATGAGGTTTACAAATTAAAACAATGAAAAGCTTATCCCCATTGGGGAGTGATGTTAACTCAGTTAGGATAACCTTCAAGTATGTGGGAAACTGATATCTGTCCTGCAGATACCTCTGAAATAGTTGCCAGTAGAACTGGTCATTTGGCTTGAAACCTACATTTTCAAGATTGGGTATCGATGTTATGCCTGCAGACAGTTGGAAAACAGTGCCCACCAGGGCAGCAAGCCATAGGTGTTGATCCAGTGACTACTTCACCCACATCCTTTTTTAATAGAGGGCAGAAGATGGACTCACGGAACCAGTATGGCAGCCTGGGATGATCAGCATTGCTATGGATGTCACCTTGAGTTGGGTAGTGTTTTTATTCTTATAGATGAACGTGCAAATACAATGGGGATAAGGGAGAAGACAAATGGCTGCTATATGAGCAGGCACAGAGGAAGAGTGATAGAGCTAGGTGTAGGGGGCAGGCTATAGTGGCTAAACACTAAGTCTTAGAATCTGACACGGTTGAGCCTTTGCAAGCAACACCACATAAGAAGCAAAACCCACATGGCTCACTCACAGACTCAATGACTGCTATCTCTACGTCAGACACCCGCCAGAGTAAGGAGAAACATGAAGATGCCCTGCCTCCCTGCCTAGAGAGGCAAGCAGAATTGGAGCTCCACAAGGAACAGCACTTGCAGTCAGAAACTTGAACTCCTTCAGAACCTCACCTGCTAACAGCCTTCTCAGTTGGTGACCGCTGTGTCCCTTGCTACCAGTCTGCCAAAAGCATTCCTCTCCAGGCCAATGTTAGCTGAGTAGACGAAGGTGGCACTTGAGGTTGCAATGACTTGCATCGAAATCATTGCTCCCCTTACACCTGGCATGGTGACAGGCCCCCTGCTGCCACAAGCAGTCACCCCATCAATCCTGACTCTTCAGACCTCGACACCGAGGAGAAGAATGAGCTTCTGTTTTCTGATGCATCCATCAGTAGATCCCAACCGAGGTCAAGGCATGAACCCACACAATGCAGTTGCTCTTGACAGCCAAGGTCAATGGTGACTGTGGAGCCTGCCAGACGGCCTTGGACACCCACGGACGCCACTCTGCCACACTTTGAACAACTCAAAGCCCTCATTCAGAGCTTGGTAAGTGATCAAACTGTGGTCCTCCTGCCCCCCCCCCCCTCCACGGAGTAGTGGCATGGGGCAGTTGCATTGTCTTGCCTGGAGCTTGACTTTAGAGGATATGCGTTGGAAGACCCCTATCCCTACTTGCCCTTTGTAGTTGAGTTATGCCACCAGATCACAGCTAAGACTTGCAGCACATGGGTTCCAGTAGAGCAGCTGATATCTAGCTATCCTAGGCAAGGGTGATTCCTTTAAAAGCTAGACATTCAGTGATTACATCAGCCAAGACCTTCAAGTAACTGGAAGAGAATACCGAGGAGCTGTCCCTATGGTGTCATATCCCAATGTTTCATTGGCTGCCTTGATGTCTCTCCTGGATGACCTCAAGGGCTATATGCATAGCATGCAGGCTATGCAGGGTTGGCTAGACCAGATTTCACTTCTTGTGACTTTGTTGTTGTAAGTAGTTGATCACTGAGTGGGAGCTGCCTGCAGGTTCCAGGCTTACCTTTATTTGTTGCAGAGGGATGTCTACCTGTAGGGTCAGAAGCTGTCTGACCTGATATTAGACAGAGCCTGAATGGGGCCACTCTTCTCGGGAGCTTTGTTAGGAGGAGAGATTGCAGAAGTCGTTTTCTGAGCACAGCACTTTCAGGCTCACTCTGCCAATTAGACACACACCATGACACTGACTAACTCTGTTCAGTCACTCTTTACATTAGCTGCTTTAGCTCTGGAGTATGGTGCCCGAACCATGCCTACTCCTCCTTCAGCTCACACATCTTTGGTGACATGATGACCTAGAAAGAGCGGGTAGCAGTCTGAGAAGCAGAAGGGGGCCCCTGACTCTGGTATGCTGAACTGTCAAATCCCAGGATCCCCCTCCTTCAGGCCTTCAGACTCCATGCAGTGCCTGGTCTGAGGCTGCCTCTCTGCCTTTAGCATGTAATGGGAGTCTATCACAGAAGATTTGTTCATCTTTAACATCCTGAGATACAGCTACTTGTGGCCTCTAGAAAAGACAGGCTTCTGTTTAGCCACTTATCCAGGCCTCAGTGGAACACAGAGCATCAGCCTTCCTAAAAGAAGTCAAGAATTTTTGAGCAAGGCCTCCTTATAGCAGGTGAAGAACCATGATTTCCTCTGGCTTTTACAACCTACTTTTCTTGTCCCCCAGTGAAAACGAGAATGGTGCCTGTTGAGAGACCTGTCAATGCAGGGAACCTGCCTGGTAGTCCCGTCTTTCATGATGGAGACCGACCAGTTGGTGGCAGGGGCTCTGTGTCCCATGGAGTGGACCATGTCCTTGGGTCTCAATAACATGTTGCTCCACATGCCAATCACAGAGACATCATGGAAGTATTTGAGACTCACATCTTGGCGAAAGTTTACCAGTGCAGGGCACTTTTCTTCTGTGTAACCACAGCACCACTGGTGTTCACCCGGTTTGCGAGATTGTTGCTGCTTACCTCCACTAGTCTGTCCTTGCATACATATGTACTTGAATGGGGAATTCACTCTTGGTCTCTGCATATTGGAGACATTGCCAACACCCTTCTTTATCATTGGAAAGTCAATGGCATGAGCTTAAAAACAGTGTAAGAATTCCGAACAGCTATCTCCCGAGTCCTCACGAACATCCTTGATGTTCGCATTGGGTGTGATCCTTATCTGTAATGCTCATTGCATCCTTCTACACTGACAGGCTGGCAGTGAGACAGGTCATACCATGGTGGGCCCTGCCACTGGTCTTAGTCATGTTGGACCCCTAATGGGTGGACCTCAAGTACTGGACATGGAAAACTTGTTTTCTATTAACACTCATTTCAGGGGATCCAAGAAGCGAGATTCTTGCTCTAGCTTAAGATCCAATCCCGTGGTTGCCTGACCAATCCTAAATAACACGGAGGCCTCACTGAAGCTTCCTTGCAAAAAACCAAGTAGGTCGAGATCCAGTTTTATGGGCTTTAAGGCATTTACTATCCATGCTATGGATACTGCTGTTTCCCTAAAGGAAGCAGCCCTGTGTCCCATGAAAGTGTTGCATTGATGTCTTTCACATATGGATGGTTTCAGGGGTCAGAGGTCTGCCAGCTTTGTACTCCTATGTAACCCTCATAAAGAGAGAGTTTGCAAAAATGTGATTTCTTCCTCAATCAAGAAGACAATCCTTATGGCTAAGCATATTGCTCTGCAGAGGCCTGGTGCCTTAGAGCTTGTTTCAGGCAGAGCTCATGAGGTGGGAGCCTTCAATGCCTCCAGGCACACCTTGTGGAATGTCATGGTTGTCGATATCCTGTGGGCCTGCCTTTGGTGATCGTCTATGACTTTCACCCTGCACCACTTGCGTGACATGATAGTGCTAGAGTAGGACATGTGCACCTTTGTGGGTGTCACAGGCTGCTTTGCTTAGGTTCTGATACCTGTGCATTAGGCTTCCAGGTCCTATCAGAGCAGCCACCATGTTCCAGTTAATGGCCTTTTTGTGCTTCAGATCTGAGGCAGTCTATAGGTTGATGCATTTCCCAGTGGGCCTCGTGTTAAATTGACCAAATCTCGGACTTGTATCAGGCAGTCATTTTTGCTGGCCTGGCTTAGTTACAGGCAGTTGACCCAGATGCCCTATGGGATATATATCAGCTCCCTGGCACCTGCCCGTTTCATGACTACATCCTGTTAGATCCTCAGGTGCATAGAAGTAGAAACAGACAGTGTCTACCCACAAGACAGCCAGCTAACATGCTGGCTGGCCAGTTTGGGGAGCGGGGTCAGTGCAGTCTCATGCTAGTCAGTAAGTAGCGTTCCTGGCTTCCACTGAATTCTGCTGGTGGTGGCCTCAAGTGCACATACCTGTGATGTTTTTCCTTCAAATGTTCCCTCCTCACATGGATCGGTGGTTCCTACCACCCTGAACGTCCTGGTGGTCATATGTGGTCAGTATGCCAGTTACACCCTTTGCCTTTGCATCTGTAAATCAGCAATGCTGGTCTAGAGGAAATGATATTTAACTTATACAGTTTTTTTTTCTTTTTCTTTCTTTTTTTTTTTTTCTTTTTTTTTTTTTTTTAGTAATTTCAGAAATAGTATTTATAATGACCTCTTGACCACAAGAGAAGCACACGTGCCCACCCCGCTTCCTTTCTCACAGCTGACGTCAACTGGCCACTCATAAAAACAGGAAGAATGATACAGGGAGCATGTGCACTGGGAGTCACCACTGGATCCATAGTAATCAATAGAAGGCACCACAGGACTGCCAGGCTCTGGAATCAAGTGAGTGGACTCAACTCGATTTCTTGAGTGTTTGACCCAGACACAGTAGTCTTAACAATGGTGTTCGAGAGGTAAGTATGGTAACTAGCACCGAAATTACTAAAATATCCACATATCTCTTTACACTAAAATGTGTCAGCATGGAAAACAGAAAAACCTGTGGCAAAAAGTGACCAGTCTTCAAAACATTAATAACATAGACAAAAATACTGAACAAAGTTTGTATCCTCTATCACAATTGTGAGAATGAAGGGCACCATTATCAATGATATATATATATATATATATATATATATATATATATATATATATATATATATGTATTATATTTTCTTCCATACCAAAACAATGATTGGCCTTCAGGGCCTTGGTGGGCTTTCAGTTTACCAACTGGTACCAAGATGTGAATAACTCTTTCAATACAGGAAGCAACTGTAGTCGAATTGTTCGAAGACCGCGGTATGCGACTGTAGTCGTATTCCAAGCAGGCTGCCACATTAGGCGACATTTGACCTTTAAAATGACTGTTAGGCTTCTCACGTGGAAACTGGCCTCACTTAAAAGCGCACAATGCACCCAAGGAGGCCTTATAAGACTTAAAATTAATTTGTTTGTAAACATTTTTAGATATACATTTTTGGTTTGTATAAGAAAAGTGGGTTTGTACCCTACACCTTGCTTGCATAAACTGACACGGTTGCCATGCATTGCTATGTAGCATAAGCAAAAAACAATGTTTGCATAATATTGTTTATCTTTGTTGTATTTACTATAAATATATATGATTTATTCAAAGAAAAAAATAGGTCAATTTTTAGATGGAATGACGGGCTGTAACGGCTACATCTCTTGCTTAGTGTGTTTAAGGTCTTTAATTCCAAAATAGTTGAAACTCACCTTGTAACCTTCAAACTGACCTTGCACAATAAAAACCATGATGTATATTGCTAGTGCTGATAAGCTGAAATAAATATCTTGAAAAGCTTTTTTAGATATTAGATGTAGAAACAAATCAGTGAAAATAGTTGAAAAAGATGCCTTGAACTTTTAGGTTCAGATGTTAAACTGGGTAGGAATGCAGCAGTGAAAGAGTGTAAGCTACCATTTCTCACACTTTGTATGACAACCAACATTTGGTAGCTAGTGGTGATAACAAGATAATGTCTCCAGGTCTGGTTTATCTATGGCACTTTGAATTTGTTGTCAATTTTGGTGGCCTCAATGTGCAATTAATTTTAACATAGTTTAGAGACACTGTTAATATTAAAACAAAAACAAAATATGCAGCATAATCATTGGTACAAACACAAATTTCAACGACAAGTGCACAAAGAAGGCATGGACAGAAATGTGCTAACATGATGTTAGCAGGTGTGAGACTTTTTAAGAATTCATCAATTTGCAGGTATTTAATTTCGGTAGGAAAGCGGCATACAAAATATATCAGTTGGGAACTATGATTCTTAAAGACACTCTCACGTTTTCCAATAAAAGAGTTTCCCACGTATCGGTCACTGGAGCAATAATAATGGTAAGCAATTGACAAAAATTGGTAATCAGAAACACTGAAATAAATTTTTAACTGACATAATTTATGCAGGCCTTTTGGGTCACGAGAGAACAACTAAAAAACCTTGAAAGATTGATAGAAAAAAAATCGACACTTCCAAAGGAAATAGCTCTTAGTACATTCGAATACAAAGATTTAGTACACACATCAATCTCTTCTGCAGCTCTTGTACTAATGCAACAGGTACATTTCGGTAGGCGTCACACTCAAGCATGTGAGTGCGTCATGATGTCAGGACTTGGATTACTTCCGGTAATTACCGGAAGAAAACTTCAGATAAGAAAATTGTTTATTTCTTCAAAATACTAGTTTATACGGCGATATTTTCAATAACACAGTATTATAAAGAAAAAAACTTTAATAAAAGAAAAACAAATCAAAAAAAAAAAAAAAAAAAAACATAACAAAACAAAACAAACAAACAAAAAAAAAACAAAACAAACAAAAAAAAAAACAAAAAACAAAAAACAAAACAAAACAAAAACAAAAACAAGAAAACGGAAAGGTATCTGGATAAAGCACTATTCAAACTTACCATTAAATCGGAATACAATCATATGATTTGAAACATTTTGTTCCAAAGATAGATAGGACATTGAAATGTAGCTTCTCAGAAATAAGGTAATGATAACGCTTCCCAAAACAATAAGTATGCACCGGTAGCGACCCCTGCCCTACGAGTATGGCCATGCTGTGGTTAGTTTTGTGTGACAAAAATATCCAATACTAGTATGTTACAGCATTGTATGCTCTGAACATGGAGGATAGTAGTGGCTTGGCAAGAAGTCACATATGCAGCAGTGCACTTCGGGATCTACGAGTGTCAGCCGTCCATTCGGATTACCCTGTTAAGACTGAACATCACCATGAATGCTTTCCAGAAAATATTGGAGCTTCATATCTATATTTTCATTAGTACGATGAGCACCTGATGGCGCATATAACGTAAAGCCGTTTTTCAATTGCATTCACCATATACAGCTAAAAGATCATTTGACCAAAATTATTTCAAAGGAAACTTTAACTGATGTTGTGATATCGGCAGGGGTATTATTTTCCGAACAACTGATGGCCACTGATTACTTGGTTTACAAAATGCTGTGTCCCGCTCATGCCAACTCTTCGCGAAACGGTTGGGCCGGGCCCTGCACTACATTCACCAATTTAAAATGAATTAGGTACGAAAGATAATCACCATCAATCACAATCTCGGGTCTGTGAATAAGCCACATTATTTACCTTGAGTTATGATCGAATAAATTGAATTTTAGGTGAAACGTGAAAGGGCAATGCTTTTTTTGTGTGAACAATGATGAGACCCCCACCTCCCACCCCTTCTGCAATAGAGCTTTAAATTTTAGTGTTTTTGGTCGTTAATTATTCACCCCCAATAGATCATATCATATTTTGAAGCACATTTCTTTTCAGACTTTTAACCCTGTAGTTATTGATAGGTAGACACCAAATGATAATTTCGTTAAATTAATAGATAATGATAGTATGTTGATAACACTAATCTGTCCAATGTATTACACAATGAAAGAGATAACATGTATACCAGCTTATCTTGATCGTGATACTTTTAAGGTTTCATACATATATACGAAAATAGATATTTAAGCACACAAAAGCTGTTAAACATTTAATCCACGTGACAATAAAGAAAACAAATACCCCTGTCCATGTTATAAATCGCATTATATTTCAAATCATCATAGTCGCATAATTACTGATGTTTCTATTCTACCAAACGATGCCCCACCTAACCAAATTTCAATAGGCCTAAATACTGGGAGCAACAGAATATTGCTTGGGGTAAAGAAAAGAAAAAATAGTCATGGAAGCTTTTGAAGAATATGCTAGAAATGGGCAATGAAGGATAAGTGTGATATTTCTATCTAAGATGATAGGATCAGTAAAATATATGGCACATGGTTACAAACAGAATAGCTAAAATTACGGAAAACAACCTAACAACCATCATATTCTGCTCTGACAAATCCAGAAGTTGTTCAGTGCCCGCAAGAGATGCGTGATAATTAAGTTTTTGCACGTGCTGATAAAGCGTCAGACAATATCATTGTCATATGTAGTCAGTTTTATATTAGGTTCTCATTGACGAATTGGGCCTGTTGGCCAACTCATGTTCTCCCATATTTGAAAAATAAAATGAATGAATTATTGGATATTATTCCGCACAAACATAAACAATTTGTATCTTCATCTGGTGTGTCGCACATACACATTTACTCAACATTTACGCACTTCCAATACTGCCTAAAAATCCTCTAAATTCTGATTCACATCAGGTTTCACATTTTGCTCAATTAAAGAATTGTCAGCTGCGTTCTTTAAAGGCTTGACGAAAGTGCCGGAATTTTGGTTCGGGGCTGTGGTCAGATAGAAGCATCTTTTGTTATTAACAGGGTTGGGATTGAATACAATTGGAAGATCCTTTTGTAGCGCTCGAATAGTACCGATAATCATTTATATTTTATACAGATTTCGTCTGGACACTTCCCCACTTTATATATTTTATAAACTATTTCGAGATTATATTTCACAAATACACCCTGATGATTTGAAAATAAAAGAAACTACAGAAAATGGCACTGGGTGTTCCTTTTTAGGTATTATGGTGTATAACGATAATTATGAACTGAAGTTTAAATTATACGGCAAACGTGATGACTTTGACTTTAACATAGTAAATAACCCCCATATGGATAAAATTATTCAACTTCACCCAGCTTATGGTGTCTGTGTGTCAGAGTTAGCTGCCTTTGCCAGAGTATGCACTGATTTTTGACAAATTTGACTCCCGTCGTTTAATGCTTTTTCCAAAAACTTGTGAAGCAACGATATTCAAACGCGAAATGAAAACGATTGTTCCTGACGTTTCTGGGTAAAAAGGAAGTTTATTGTACAGATGTTGTGAGTTGCTAGCATCAATTTGATTTAAACTACCACTAACTTTTGTTGGTATGTACCTCAAGTCAGGGGAGAGATGTTTTCCTTCATACTGCATTTAGAATTGACTGATATGTTAAATATCAAAAAGTTGTTGGTATGTCTACCTTATACTTCTGGATTTTGACTTGGCCTGTTTGGAACTAAAAGTTTTTTATTATGATTAGTTCTTGTTTACTAGGATTTTCGGTCCAGCTTCTGTAACATTGTTGAAACCTGTTCACTGCCATTTTTCGTGACAGTCATTATCTGTACTTTTTCAATATGACATTTCATCCTGTTTAGATTCTCAATGAATAATGTATTGTTTGCTGGCTATTCCAGTCGTGCTGTTCTGTCTCGTGATGTTCATGTCGATAGACTTGACAACCTGTGGACGGTTTAGACTTAGGCTGATTTTTTACACCGGTATTGACACGCAATGGTCTCACTACTATTTGGTCTCTGATTTTGATCTGGTCTGGCAATACAGCATTGAATGTGGTCATATCGTATTGCAATTTACTTCCTGAGCTCGGCTTCTCCCAGGAAAGGCGCTTGAAAATGTTTGTAATTGCCCAAGGCATTCTGTCTACACACCATTCTAAATGCAAGGCGTGCCATGAACAATTGAAACTTTATATGTCTGTTTCAGAATATGGCCACAGCAGTCCGAACATGGTATTTAACACAAACTGTTTTCCGTCCTGTTTGGTAGCAATAATGTGCATTGCTAGAAGTCATTATACAATCGGGAAGCCCCTGCAAGCTTTAGACAATAGGTCGCTAGTGCTTTTTGATGTTGCGTCGCCAGCTCACTGCGCGAAATGCTTGTTCGATGCGTTAACACCGTAACATTTCTGTTTTCCCTCCGGGTAAAAGCCTCCCGTAACACTCACATTTTGAATGAGGAAAGAAATTTGTGCAGGTGCATGAGTGTGAAACTTAATAAATTATACCAGAAACTGTTCTCGTTCACAGGCAGGATTCATCTTAAACTTATACCAGGTGAATAGGCGTACAAGATGTACATGTTCATTAACTTGGCCAGCATATTGGTCTACTTGTCTTGGCATCGTGTGGGAGCGCATGGCACGGTACTCTTCTGCTTACAGACCTGGTGAAAACACGCCAAAACAGCAACAATTGCCACGGAATCTTTGTGACAAAGTTGCTTTAATGCACGTACAGTCAACAATGCCAACTCAGTAGACACACGGAACGCCAGTTTGGTAATTGTCTGGTACAAAATCGACGTATGGTGATAAGGCTGGTTGAATTTCACGCCACAGCTTTCATCAGTTTTTGTGCCTTTTGTTGTACAGTCTTTTTCCCTTTAATCCAAAAAGAGCACCGTCCGTGGACCAACCCATACACATTTCGAGGGATATAGATGAGAAGGTATCTTTAGTTGTGGTTTCAACAGTGATAAGTATGAAACTAAGGTTTTAGTGATGTAATGTATAAGAGTTTTCTTATTTATCAGCAATGTATGCCATAATGATGATTGACCATCATATATAATATACGTCTCCCTCAGTGTGGGTTTTCTTGTTATATGAACCCTCCATGCAACTGAACTGAATAGTGAGTTTGACTCTGTGGTCTCTTGTTGAATTCCGGTGGAACACCTGAGCGACACCTATTACAATAGCGCTGTATTTTGCTGAAGATTTTGAAAAGATTATGGTTAATTGTATCCTGGATAAAGGTGATAATGATGACGACGACGACGACGACGACGACGACGACGATGATGATGATGATGATGATGATGATGATGATGATGATGATGATGATGATGATGATGATGATGATGATATACCCGATTGCCGGAAGCTTGTATATGCAGCTTATATATATTAAGCTTAACGCGACATTTGTTTCTCAAAGAGTGACTTGTTCTGAGTGGGAGACACATTAGACTTGATATCCGGACCTAACTCAATAAGAGGACGTATATCTCCGTATGCAGACATTTAAACAGGGTACGTAACGAAGAAACGCAGTTTCAGGCATTGTAACAAAGATACAAAACTCTAGAAGTACGTTACGAACTAGAATGATAAGTCAAGGGCACGAAACATAGCTGAGAGGCAGATTAAAACAGCTTTCGGCCATGGGAAAAAAAGACAACAAACAGGCGAGTCATTTGACCATAAACGTTTTGGTGTCGTTGGGTTTTAATTCAGAGACTTATTCTGCGACTGCTGTAAAAAGACGAACTTGGGTCTTCAGCTACGCTATCTGGATACCTTCGTTCAGATTAATTTGGCATTTTATTTAGTTTGAAAATATGGAAACAATTATCGAATTAGCGCGGTGGTAAAACGGAAGGTCAAAGTCAAGGCTGGTAATCAGTCAAATACGTCATAGCCTTACCACGCCAACAAAATAAATCATGCAGTCCCAGCAGCAAGCAGCCTCAGCATGCGTAGAAATGGGACGGCGGTGTTTTAATGATTCATATTTGATCTGTTAGCTCAGGCACGACATGGTCATTCGTATACCAAACAGCCCGATTACCGATTGTAGCTCTTTCTTGGCCTCAACCAGCATGTCGATATTATAATATGACAAGTTAATATAAACTCTATATAAACTCTATTTATGATTATATGTCTACCATTTTCCCCCACAGTATTTCATTAAAAATTGCAAGAATTTTTACGTGGCGACTAGCCCTTGATTGCAATAGAGATGTTACTCTTTCGAAGAAATGCGGCATGACAACTGTATTGTAAACAAATGTTCACAATTCAGGCTGAGGCTTAAACTTACCGGGGAATTTGGTAATTAATTTTGATGGGTATTATGTGCCATTTTAATTCAAACTGTTGTTTGTCAAGCTGCACCCGTTCTATAATGTAGATAACCAGCTATGTGTTTTTTAGCGCTTCTCTCTTTTTTCTTTGTATTGTTTTCTTTTCTTTTTTTTTCGGAGGGGAGGGGTGTTTTGTTTTCCTTTTTTAATTTTTATATTTTATAGGAGTGGTTGTGAACCAATTATGCCTTAAATATGGTTTGTTTAATGCTTAGTTACGTTAGGGTATGCTCAAAGTTAGGACACTTTAACATCTGGTGTGTTTGAGGAAAGAGCCAGTGAATATATAAAAAGAGTGATAAAGTATACCACTAACATCTTTTCTGGTTGAATTTATAGGAGATAATTAGATAATAAAGTACCCTAGTTACCTATTTTATTTACATGGACTATTTTCTCCCTATATTAAAAGAAAACACCAATAAATCATTTGTATCATGGGAAATCAAACAAGTACTGGCTGGTCCTTTAGTAAATACAGTCACTCACCCATCAGGTCACGGTCGTGCCATTTGATTTAACGATTCCAAGCCTTATTTCCATGCCACGTAACATTTATACAGTGTTACATGGGGCCTACCAATCCTTTATTTCCGTTCGTACATCATAATGATTATACCCACTTGTTTAACACTGTATATTATACCCATTTTTCATAATACACTTCGTACACTATGCCGATTCGTCTTGTCATTTTTCCCTGTGGTTCTAACATTTACATGCATAATACACATAATGAAATTACACAGACAAGCATAGCATGAGTATAGTTTATCCGATCTTCTTGTTTTACATTGACACTATTCAATTTCTTAAGGAAGGGGGTGGGGCGTTTTTGTGTGTGTGTGTTTTTGTTTTTGTTTTTGTTTGTTTGTTTGTTTTTTTTTTGTGTGTTTTTTTTTCTTGTTTTCTTATATATGGGGGGCTTTCTGTTCTTGATGTTTTTCTTGTTCAAAATTATAAAATCAAATAAGATCGTGTAAATAAATATGATTCAAAGAAAAGTAGCAACTGTCACAAAAAGCGGGTCCGGGAATTTAGCGGCGCGGGACATGATTAATGGTGGTACCATAGTTCGCTGGCTCATTAAGACCTTAATGAGGGTAATCACACAGGTCTCAATACGGACAATGTGTCATCAAAATAGCGACTTGACGAACGGTCCTTCCATACAATCATATACATGTTTGTCGAATTCTCGAAGATAGTAAAACCGGCGACATGTTAATTGAATGTGAAGATCCCACGATAATTCAGTAAAGTCTCACGTGTGACCACGACGCTTTTGTCGACACTTCGGTTTCTGTCTGCCGAGAGTATCATTTTTTCAGCATAGTATTTAAATATACAGGTACAATACCAGCGACACTGAGCCGCTGTGATCAGTTAATGGCCAATTTTGGCCGAAGTGATTTGCTTTCAACTAATATAACGATACTGGATTCACATTCGTTGGAAGCTGACCATTCATCCAAGTACCACATTGCCTCCAGTCCAACAGATCATGAAGAACGGTTCAGGTAAACAGCCGCTACTCAGCGCTGTTGAAAGATATTGACCCAGTCAAAAGATGGTACTCACAGAGTTCAATAAGCCAATAAGAATCCCACTATACAGGTCACTGTGTGGCTTGCAAAGAATGCAGGGACAGTGATATGGTTAAAAAACTTCCAACCGGTCAAGTCAAAGGAAGGGTGTTTTGAGTGTTTCCCCGCCACAATGTACTTCAAATACATTCTTGAGATTTATCGAGCTATACAGATCCACGCCGTCTTCATTATCCGTGTAATGGTCGTATCAAAGGGAAATGCAGCGATGGATTCCCGCCATAGATCATTATTGTGCCTCGCCAGATGTCCCAAGTGCTGGCTGATCTGCCGCCGTCGAGAGGAAGGAAATCTTTTGCACAAAAACAGCAACATCTAAGCTTTCCTTATGTCTCTGCATAAATCAGCGTACCGCTATGTTCCCTCATTAAAAGTGACTCGATAGAACAATTCCCGTTAGTTATTTAGAAATACGAACTCAAAGTTTAAAATTCATAACACTGCCAACATCATTATGTTTGCATAGGGTCATCTACATCTATTCTGATATGCCCATGTCGAATACATTCAGAAGCAATGTCAGGTAGTGAAATTATCCTCTTTCTGTTTTAAATACCTTTTGTGTATCATTCAACTAAGTAAAGTGATTAAACTGAAAATCACAGAAGAAGGACAAATAGCCTTTCTTATTTACAGCCAGAAATCAAGTGACTCGGCGTGACGGAAAGCATTCGTTGGAAACGTTTATTTTTTTTCTTTACGCAGAGTAATTTCAGTCTGCCTTTCAAACTATCTACACTGTTTTGTGTACATGAGAGCATTTTCACAAATATAAGGTAGAAGTGTAGCTGAATCTTTAGGTCAAAATGAATATAAACAGGTCGATCCTTCGATAATTGGCCTATTGGCACCTCATTCTACTGATATGTATGACATGATGCCGATATCACTCCGTGGTGGGTTTTGCTTGAATAACAAATATAGCGAACAGAACCGCCACGTTTCTCATGGTACCAGACTGGAAAATTCATGTTCATATCGAAAGCGTCAGGTTGCACACAGTGTTGTTGCATATCCTGAATTGGAAATAAATATGGCAAAATGGTGAGACTTCTGTTATACGCATTTTAGTAATTTGGTTGAAAAGATATATATTATAAAAATTGTCGTGCAAGTACATTTTATTGCATGCGTTTTATCGACGCAGATAAATTAAGTACTTTAAGATAAGTCAAACTGTCATACGTTTAAAATTCAAGCAACTGGGCTACCGAGGAATGGTAACACTGCATTTCCAACATGATGTAAAGTATGTCTTTAGAGCTCTTTAGATTTTGGTTTTAAATGCCCCACGTGATTAGCAAATTTTCTACGGGCAGTGCCGCAGCCAGGCTGAGGCACAGGAGGCGCTTGCCTCCTCTGAATTTTGGTTGATGATGTTAGGATTAACATAGAAATAGTTTATTTAGCCTCAACAAGACTTGTTAAGTTAAAGTTATTATACACAACAAAAACAAAAAAGACCCCATTGTAACTAAGACTTTGAGTCACTTCAGTGATAGAAGATAAGAGCATCACAGAAGGCATACTTTTTTCAATGATTACTTGTATCTTTGCCCTAGTAGTTGCAGGACCAAATTCAATTCATATAAAATGATCCAAAATAGTCACATGAAAGTAAAATTTTGAGAATTTATATGAGTATGAAGTTTTTTCCCCCTTCAAAACCCAATAAATTACACCATTTTATGTGCCATTTTTCAAAAGTTTTCAATCTTGGCAGGGGGGCATGCCTCCTTCCCAAACCCACCCCCACCAGTACCCTTTGCCTCCTCTATTTTAGAAGGCTAGCTAGGGCCCTGATGGGGCTTTGATGAAGTCAAACATGATCTGTTTATATTTTATTCAAATACAGCTTGGCCCTTCTGCTGCTTATAAGACACCAGGAAAACGAAAAGTGAAGTGAAAAGGCACTTTTGAAAGAAATAGGCAAAACACATATTGAGATTTTAAAAGTGGTTTCAGCCTTTGACCCCATTTCCATTGCGTTTACCGTTTGTAAGGATGTAAACGTGTCACAAAACATTTGAAAGTACACTGAAAGATAGTAAAAACAACATATGAAAACGTCGAATCCATCCGAAAATAGGATGATTTGACAAAATTGACCAGGAATGTGAATAGTCCTTTTTAGGTTAGGAACATCCAATCAGTTGTGGACAATCCGCTTCATTTTACAAAAATATCAGTGTGGTATTAGAGGCACTTGCTAGTGCACTGTCAACGCTGTTACTGTCACATTCGTGGTAAAATTACGGGCATTCTTGTGCATTTCGTTCTATTTGTATGCTTCAGAATCTGTACATACTCGGACTCAGTCTCAGAACAAAACTATATTTGACATATATCAGATTCTAAGTTAACCTTGGAAAAACTTTGAACACTTGTCTTACCGTCGTTAACTCAACTGTGTTTCGAATTTTTGTCCACTGAATATGGCCTTTTCCTGGGGCGGAGATAGTTTTCAGGTACACAATGAACCTGAATCCTAGATGGGCTTACCTTTTTTCCATTTTTTGAAGATACTTGTGATTGGTTTAAGAATGTTGATGTTTTGTTAACTTTTGAAGGTAGATGTTGTCATTGTTCGGGTTGGAATTAAGGAATATGGGTAATGTTTTCTGGTACTATTTGATAAATATTCCATTGGCTATGTTGTGCTGCGGGCTGTGTTCTCCGATTGATAATCATAACATGTATATGGAGGTACAGGGTGTTTTAAATACTGCACATTCATTACTATCACAAAATAGGTGTACCTCTCCTTTCTTCTGTTGCTGGAAACACAGCTAACTAGCAACTCCGTAGAACCAGACCGTGACAGGCCTATAAGGTCTCTATATATTTTTGGCACAAGTGAAAATATTTGGGTTCTGAATGGTTAGGCCTATATGGTCTGGAAACACTAAAATATTCCGTTAATGGAGAGTACATGTATCTCAAAGGTTATAAGGACGGGTTTAATGCCACCAGTTAATTTTTATGTGCGATATCCTGTCTCAAGTCAGGAGTGAAATTTGTTTGTCCACATTGGTATTGGAAGATTAATGTTGATGTTTGGGTAACTGATGCATGTCTTTGCTGTCGTTGTTGGGGTTGGAATTTGTGAATACAGTTAATGTTTTCCTGTACTATATGGTGACCCAACCGAATACTTGAGTCCTACTGACAAAGCAGTTCAACTGTGCACAAAGGGAGTGGTGATCTATGAATACGGAGTAGTATTTCACAGCTACATTTCCCGTGTTAAAATATCCCCTTCGATAACAAACAAAAAAAAACAAAAACAAAAAAAAACAAGAATGCTTAAACTTTGTTGAAGCTGCATAAAAATGTCAACCAAAATTAAGCTAATTATACAAACATGTTTCAACCTTGTGGAGCCACTATTTAAGCATTTCTGTTGTATCAGAACATTTTTGTTCAAGTCTTCAGCTGATATTGCATGGTGATATGCCTAATGAGGGGTTTCGACACGAGAGCTAGCAAAGATGTGACAAAATATGCACTAATAAAATAGTACATCTGCATAAAGTTCACATACTTAATATGTATCAATGAAAACTGTGACGGCATTTTTGTCATGTTTGTTTGTAGAGTGAGAATATTTATTAGGTATTTGGTTATGATGTTCTGGTAAGGTTCTTTGACATGCATTACAAATCTTTGCTTGCCCCTAAAGTCAAGATAATTCACACAGAGTTTCGGTCGAAATATGAAAAGTTTTGTCATGCTTGGGCAGCGTTATCCCCTGCGCTCATATATATATATATATATATATAGAGAGAGAGAGAGAGAGAGAGAGAGAGAGAGAGAGAGAGAGAGAGATTACAAAAGAAGAAAAGAAACAAAGAAACAAATTAAACAGAAAGAGAGAAAGAAAGAAGGAAAGAAAGAAAGAAAGAAAGAAAAAAGAAAGAAAACGAACATGCCATGTGTAGGTTGTCATACTGGTAGACCCCCCCCCGTCCCCTCCCGCCCGCCGCTTATATCCATATAGAAACACCTGGGGGCAAGTGAAACCAACGGTATACGCTGAAAATGTCGTCTGCCACCAGAAAGCGGTGCCGATTCCATGCAGCATAGGGTATCTAGCGCACCCTTTTTCATTTCCTTTCATTTCATTTCATTTCATTTCATTTCATTTCATTTCATTTCATTTCATTTCATTTCATTTCATTTCATTTCATTTCATTTCATTTCATTTCATTTCATTTCATTTCATTTCATTTCATTTCATTTCATTTCATTTCATTTCATTTCATTTCATTTATTTATTTATTTATTTATTTATTATTTGTTTGTTTTTTTGTTTGTTTATTCCTTCATTCATTCATTTATCCATCCATCCATCAATTAATTTTTTATTTATTTATTTTAAATACTGTAAGTACAGTTTATAAAAAAATGTTTCAAATTTCTTGGAACTGCACAAAAATGTTATCCAATTTAAGCCACGTATACAATACATGTTTCAACCTTCTTGAACTACCCTAATACTGCTGTCTACATTTAAGCATTTCTGTATCTGGTCATTCTCATTCAAGTCTTCAGCTGGCATGACATGGTGATATGTCGAATAAAGGGTTTCCACACGAGACCATTCGAAGATTTAAAAAAAATGATAAGTAATAAAAAAAATCATCTGTATAAACATTCTTACAGTTGCGACTGAAAGTAACTTAACCAAAATTTGCGCTCACTCGCAAATTGCTCGCACTTTGCTCACACTTTGCTCGGGCTCGCACCCGCGGGTTGCTCGCAGTTGTTTTCTGATCTACCCGCACCCTTGCTCGCAAACACCCTCACGCTCACCCGGGAGTTCCATGTGCTCGCGGGTACTGACTAACCCGCGGGCACACTGGAAAGACCAGCAGGACAAGCCTTTTATATACATACTATGTTTCAGTCTTAAAACTTATTCATTATCGAACTGGAAATGTACCCCCCCCCAGCACATCTCAACAAGTCACCACCCCCCTCCTCCCCCCCCCCAAAAAAAAGAGTGATAGTGGCTAGTATCCATCTATAGATACCCACATGTAGATATAGGCTTATTTGAGAATGTCTTTTTCCGTTAGCCACATAATTATTATTTCTACACATATGTTAGGTTTGCATGTGACTCCCGGGGAAGTAAATGTCACACCCAAGTCGATTTTATTTTGCTGTACATTCGAGAGAAGAGTAACTATTGAATGTGAATGGAGTAATTTACATGTTAATTGTTGAAAGAAATACACTGCTAAAAATAGCTACAAGATGCCCCCGCATATTGTGTTCTGTTATCACCAGGTCCAAATGGGTCTATGAAAAACTGTAAATATTCCATGTACTTGTGAATAAAATCAGACCAGATTGTTCTAACGTTAGATCTACAAGAGATCGATTCGCACTCAGTAGAGATAAGCTGGGCTAGTTGGGATGTGTCAGCGCCTTCAAAATTGTAAGCCAAACCGGGAAATAAGACTGCAATCGCTACAGATTTTGACCATGTTCTTATAAATTTACATTACAATTCAATAGCCGTTTTTACAATATTTTAGCCAAATCAAACAAACACTAACATTTGGCTTAAGGCACCAGTGATTCTTGGCTGGTAAATTCGATAACGAGACAACCCCCCCCCCCCCTCCCAGACGTTGGGATAAAGTTGAAGAATGTGGATTTCTGGAATTTTTTGGACCCCATGGTTGCATGTATCCAGTCTCTAATGCTGCATACATGTTCATGTAAATGTGAGTTTTTGTTTTTGCACTGTTGGCATTCATAAGAACCAATGAATATTTTTTTTTCACCCAGACCTCATTACTATGTATTTAAAATGCAAGTCACTTCAATATGGGCGATCAGGACTAACTACCTTCCCCCCCCCCCCCCAAAAAAAAAACTTATGCAACCACCCCACCCCCGTCTACCAATTAGCCCCAGACTCCATTGTTATTGGAAACTGGTCAGTGTGATCAGCAGAATTTCATTGCCCAGGGGCTGTGGGCACGCATGGAGCATTGGGGGCAGCATCACTTTGGTCCGCCAGGTTGCTTCTCGGCAATAACCATGAAGCGGGTATCGCAAAATAGCAGTGCGTATGGCAGTCATGAAGTACTCGAGATAAGGAAATTAGCTCAATTAGACGGCAATCAAGTCGTGTACTGCACTGGACTTACTGATTGATTGATTCATACATTCATATTTCTTTATGTAATGGGGTCGGGGGTGGGTGGGTTGTAACCACCAGACATGTATCATCTCAAGTGTCAAGAAAAATTTATATTAACTGCGCAGAAACAAACTTTGTTTCCATGAACATACCACTTTTCCTTTTTTTTTTTTTTTTTTTTGTTTTAGCGTGGAGCGTCACAGGAGCAATCGATTAACACTACAAGATGGACACTATGTCACGCAAAGGAGCCCAGAATGGGAAGGACTAACTACCACCAAAAAAAGAAAAACAAAAACAAAAAACAAACAACAACAACAACAACAACAACAAAAAAAAACAAAAAAACAAAAACAAAAACAAAAACAAAAAAACAAAAAACAAAAACGGAACATAGTACTTTTTCAGTATCAATGAAGCAAATTTGATTGTCCTGCATCCAAAATTGTTCAAATTCCATTTGAAGCACTGATGACATGAACCATCACATGCCCAGACGGGTATATAGGTAAATATGTTAAATTCATTTCACGGCAACCCCTCTCGAAAGTTTAATGTTCTTTTCCACTCATGGCAGTTTCGAATTTAGAGTGAAGTCAGGTGACGAGGGAAAGCCCAAATTTGCCATTGTGCAAAACATATATTTTATATTCGTGTTTTTTGTAATATTATGCTCTCTTTGCATGTTGCCGCGCAAATGGTAACATAAATTAGCCTCAGACTCCAGTGTTATTGGCAGCTGGTCAGTGTGGTCAGCAGAATTTCATTGGTCCGCCAGGTTGCATCTCGGCAATAACCATGAAGCGGGTATCGCAAAATAGCAGTGCGTATGGCAGTCATGAAGTACTCGAGATAAGGAAATTAGCTCAATTAGACGGCAATCAAGTCGTGTACTGCACTGGACTTAATGATTGATTGATTCATACATTCATATTTCTTTATGTAATGGGGGCGGGGGGGGGCGGGGTTGTAACCACCAGACATGTTGTATCATCTCACAAGATCTCTCAAGTGTCAATTAACTGCGCAGTAACAAACTTTGTTTCCATGAGCAGACCACTTTCCCTTTTTTGAGCGTGGAGTGCCACAGGAGCAATCGGTTAACACAGCAAAATGGACACTATGTCACGCCACGAAGCCCAGAATGGGAAGGAGAGAGAACTTTGAAATTGGCAAAACTTGTTGCAACTGTACTTATTACGTTCCTTTGTTTCAAAGTCCACATTCAAAGTGACATAAAATACACTTGTTTTGACAAAATCAATACAATCCTAATGTTTATAAACATATTATTTTTCAATACCTCCTTCACATGGAGTTTTTGCGTCACCCGTATAGATTGGGCTTGACTTCAAGGAAATGGGGTTTTTTTTATTACTTACCTATAATACTTATTCAAATATAAATATTTGGCTCTTGAAAGTATTGACTTGCTTTTTTCAATTTCAACAGGACAAGTTAAAAAAAGTATATTACTACAGGTACAATGACATTTTCATTTTCATGTACATCGCAAGGTAGATTGCAACAGTTTCCGTTTGTAACGATATGCACGACGTCACATAACCGCGGCATAAAACAGATACACAAAGGAGCCAAATTACCTTTTTCCTTTGTATTTTAATAGCTTTGATCGTCTTCATGATTGACCATGGATGGTACATGCATGGCAATTCAGACATTAATTTGATTGTTTTTTTAAAATTGATCACCACCTGATTGTAAAAGATATACTAATCGGGAGGATCTCCATTAAAAAATTGGACACAGGGCAGTTTTATAAAGGTACATCATTACTTATTGCACTGAAACCTCATTATAACGACACTCAGATATCCGACATATTCTGACACCGGAAAATGTTCCTGAAGGTTATGGACAAACCAACTGATCAAAAACAATTTCGCGGATGTTTTTAATTTGAGACCCTATCAGACAATTACGCGGAGATTACTTGGAAAAAACACCCCTAAATTGTAAATTTCCCAACCGCGAAGTTGCTCTAAATTGACCCCCTTTCTCCCAACTAAACTGGAACGATCATGCGTACCCGTAGTATCCCCGAGTTAGGGGGCAGGGCGGCATCGCTGTTGAGCAAAATTGTTGGCGCTCTGCTCACGGAGGTATTACCGTTAATCTAATACGCCCATGCTCTACTGTAACGGGAAAAAAAACTCTGGAGGAGCCACAGTCTATCTACAGAGGCAACAACAGATGGAAACTGAAAACGGCAGTTATTTTAAACTACATCGTATATCTCAAGATGTTGGTTTCTTCCTATTTGTTAATAGCAAGGGATAGGCAATTCCACAGTGATGCTCGACCAGAACGAGTCACATTCAAGGTTGCCTGCCTGCGAAGTCATTCAGCCGGCGAAGTGCCTGCATTACAGTGTGAATGTTAAAGCCCGTCTTTAATGTGTCAGGAAGTACAAGCAGGGGTTTGCTTAGTTTTTCCTTAAAAATGACGTTTTTACTTTTGGGCCATTACTATTTCCAAACATTAGTTGGGGTATTTCCATAGCAGACGGTGACTGAGTTTGCCTCCTTAGCTGACTCATGCCATTTTTATCTGCTACTGGACCCAGTCACCAGTCCAAGGCGCTTGGTCTTCCAAGCAGGTTGTCTGTGAAGCAGGCTTTCTACCTCCAGGAAAATTTATCTGCACATAAACACCAGCACATAAAAAAGTCTGCTTCTCAGGCAACCAAGTAGGCAGTGATTGTACAAACTTGAAAGAGCCGAAAGTGCCTTATCAAGGTTTCATGCATTTGGCACACCTTGGGCACCGATCCGTGAAGATAAAGCGACAACATCAACACAGTCTCGGCGCCGACCTGCTTGTACATGCAGATAGGAACGGTGTCCTAATGTAATAAAAAATCTGAAGTGGCAGAATTCCATTTACATGCAAGTAGTGGATCTAGAATGCAATAGGTTTATTCTAGTTTACCTAAAATTGTATAACCTTAAACTTAACAGACTTGAAATTAACATTAAACAAATTCCTTTCCCCGCTCATCGTTATACTTGCATTTTTCAAACTTCAGTACTTTTTATAACTAGCGTGACAAAGAACTATCCGATGTTGCCTCCCAAATTATATTTTCTCCCCCTAGGGTAACACAGAGCTTGATCTGCTTCAAACAATGTTTATAACAGTTCAGTACTAAATCGCTGAAACTAGACAGTTTTTATTCTGATCCTTCCAGTTCCTAATTAAGCCTACCCACTCCCGGTGGGGGGCGGGGGTGTAATCAAATGTAAATTGGATAGGTGGTGATGTAATTTAACAATTTTCTCTCATTTTCTGGTCATTAGTCGACACTATATCATTATTTTGTTCTCAAGTTATTTACTGATTTATTATCCAACAATCTGTGTTGATACATTCATTGGTGTAACATACGCTTACGTAATTTTGTGATGTCCCTTGCACGTTGTACATATTCTGTTTTGTCGCTCCCTGTCTGGAGAACCCATTGTATTAGTCAACTTTTTGTACTGTGGGGCTATCCAGAATGAACAAAAATGTTTAAATCAAACGAAATAAAAAAAAAAAAAAAAAAAAAAGAACGATGCTATTTTCACCGTACGGTGAGAATAGCGTTTGGTCTATTTTCCCGTGCGGTGATAAGAGCGTTTGGAAGGAGTTTTGTCTATTTTCACCGTACGGTGAGGATAGGGTTTGGTCTATTTTCACCGTATGGCGGTGATGGTACAGTTTGGTATATTTTCACGGTGAGGATAGAGGCGGCTCTATTTTCACCATCTGGAAATTGGAATTCAGAGCCTTTTCGCAAATTTATGGTTATGGCTTGTTGCATAGAACTGAGGCAAGTTAAAATTGGAGAAATGCTTACTTTAGGGAGACAGCTAGCTTTATAGTATGGTCAATAGGAAACGGGACCAAAGCAAAGTGCCCACTTACGGAGGGTTTACTGTGAAACAATTACCTTGGCACCGTGACAGCATTAAATGCTTGGCTTTTTAACATCTGAAATTAATGTATATGAAGTTACTCTACCCACCCACGAGTCTTTCATTTTTGTTGCTTCGTGAATTTTTTTAATGCGATCCTTAACTAAAGTTATAACAAGATAGATCTATAAGTCATCCTTAAGTTCCGTTACTTCCCTCTGTGACAATATTAAAGAAAAGTTTCTACTTTGTCTTGTTACCTAAATTTTTGCCTTTTCACATAAAAATACAGTGTTGGCATTATAAAAACTTTTAGATAATAAAAGCTGAAACAACACCTCAGCAGATCTCATTATAAACCACGCTCAACTTGGATGTTAGGCCTTTTTATTATTTCAGCAAATGTTTGTTCCAATTCTGTTTGTGCACAATATCATGACATAATGCTTTTCTAAAATATTCTTCCCTGGTTGACTTCTTTTCCTCGCCGTACGTTAGAAATAGAGCAGCCCCTATTCTCACCATTAGATGAATATAGACCAAATTTTATCATCACCGTACGGTGAAAATAGACAAAACGCGATTCTCACAGTACGGTGAAAAAAGTCACTCCGAAAAAGAAAACCTTGCCCCCACACTGTTGCCTGCTGAGTGACTTAAAAACTTTGCTACATCATATTTTTCAGGACAAGAAACAAATACCATTGAAAATTTGGGTGCGGACTCAGTCTAACCATGGACCTAGTCCATGGTCTAACGCTTGCAACTGAACTAGTAAATAGTAAATCGGGGGTGAAATTATGGTTAACAGTCTTTCACATACATCAGAAAATTAGAAAGGGGCTAGTTCCATGTCTGCTTGGCCTCTCGTGCCATCTTTCTATCTGGCTTGCTTGGGTCTGCTAAGGCCTGCTAAGCAGACAAGCCAACAAAGCAAGAACACGAGACTTTCGCTGACATTGGTATTAAGATATACTCTGAGAAACCGGTCAGAATATTTATATATCTCTGTAATTTAATGTTGGAGAAATGCCTTGCGCTCCCATAGGACCACAATGGTTGACATTTGCCAGGCAGGGAAGGAACACCCGAGCTGCTGGGTGCAATGGTGGCTTCACGGTGGCAGCGTGTGTATGCCGCCATAGTGCTTCGGCCGTACCCAGTGGTATGCATTCGTGCATCATGTGTCGCCTGACCCCCGGCGGGCCATGCCGTGGAACACCGGGAGTGGGAGATTATGGTCGGGCCAGTATCTCCCTTTCAGTCACCACCTATGGTCATCCCATATTATGAGTGTGTAAACATGTGCTTAAGCTTGTTTGCATGCATCTGTGTACACGTATTGTTCAATTGTTATATCAAGTCTATATTAGTATTTCTAGTCAAATTTATATCATGCACGGTCATCTCATAGTCATATTATCATGATTTGTATTGTCCTGTGAGTCTTGTATATATTATTGCACGTCTCCGTCTCTGGAGAACCCCTAAATTAGACAATGTTTGTACTATTGGGCTATCCAGTATAAATAAATACGTCTAAACTAACACTAAAATCAAGGAGGGTAGGAGGCTACCCTCCTTGCTAAAATATACCTCCTGGGGATACACATGCAAGTATGTGTACGTTAGTGTGTGTGTGTGTGTGTATGTGTGTGTGTGTGTGTGACAGTGTAGGTTTGTAACACCCTACGATTGGGGACACATGTCTGTTCTTTCCAAACTAACTGGGGCTATTTTTCAACTGGGGACTTCTCCACTTCTCAACTATTCTGCATATGAAAGAAGTCACACATATCTGTTATTTAAACACCATGTTAAAATGGCCCCACTTGGATAATGAGGATTGCCTCTGTTGTGCGGAAAAGAACATCGATTTGTGTCTTTGGTTGGGCAGTATAGGAACAGGAAGTCCCCAGTTAAAAGTGTGCGTCCCCAGTTGTAGTGTGTGTCCCCACTTGATGATGCTCCCAGTTATGTCTTATGAGGTGAAAAACGATGTATCCCCACTAGTGACACGCTACAAGTGTGTGTGTGTGTGTGTGTGTGTGTGTGTGTGTGTGTGTGTGTGATACGATACGCTAAGTTTATTGTGTATAGGCCCCGGGCCGATACAACAAAAAAAGGAAGAAAAACAAGAACAAAAAACAAAAACAAAACAAAAAAAAAAAAAAAAACAAAAAAAAACAACAACAACAAAACCAAAAAAAAAAAAAAAAAAAAAAAAAAAAAGCACAGCACAGCACATGCTCCGTCAAGATTTTGCAATGTTACTTTTTTATGCCTTATATTGACTGTGGTCAACATTGCTCCTGTATATATAGTCTTGTAAAATAAATGTATAAAGTGTTAATACTTGTGTATCATTTATAAAATAGGACTTGTCAACATATGAAATAGCAACTAAATAATGTAATCAGTTGGAAAATTCAGAGCTGTATACTCGGATTACATAACAGTAATATGTGTGTGTGTGTGTGTGTGTGTGTGTGTGTGTGTGTGTGTGTGTGTGTGTGTGTGAATGTGAGATACTGCTGCTCATACTTTTCTGAGTTTAAGAGAGAAGCAAATGTTGGCTTCAATGAAATGAAAAAAAAAAAATGAAAAAGTGAGTGGCGATCCTCATCATACTCATTATATCGCCCAAATGTGAGAAATATATAACTGTATATGTACATGTACGTACAAACTGTATAATATCATGCAGGTATATCGATGTTGTCAACTTCATCCTGGCGCAGCTGGGCTTGCGGGCCAAACGGACATGCATTGATGCTCGGGGGCAACCCATGCCCGCACCCGCACCCGCCCGCTCGGGCACCCGCATTATCCCACGGACTGAATCTGCAATTAACCCGCGGGTTGCTCGGGGGCAGTTGCTGGCCGTGCTCGCAAATTGCTCGCGGGTTGCTCCCGCGCAGAGGTTAAGTTACTTTCAGTCGCAACTGTATGTAAAGAATGACCGCATTTCTTCCATATTTTCTGTAAAGTGAGAATATTTATTAGATATTTGGTTATTAAACATTGCATTATTTACATAAATTGTTAAACTATTAAAACTCGCGTAATAAACAAATAGCTTCATTCTAAATTACATTTTATGTTGGTTTCTCATTTGTATGGAAATACTCAACCAAGAACCCTTTATTCAGGTACGGTCCTTTGACATGTACTACGTATATCTGCTTGCCCCTAAAGTCAAAGTAATTCACAAAGGATATCAGTCAAAATGTGAAAAGTTTTGTCTTTTGAGGGCAGGATGAGCCCTTACGCTCAACAGTCGTATATATATATATATACATATATATATACATATATATATATATACATATATATATATATATATATATATATATATATATATATATATATATATATATATGTATATATATATATATGTATATATATATATGTATATATATATATATACACAGAGAGAGAGAGAGAGAGAGAGAGAGGGAGATACAGACAGACAGACAGACAGACAGATACAGAAAGAAAGAATGGTACAGAGAACTGGCTGGTTTCGCAGCTTCACGTACAAGCTTGGTGTCTGATCTTGCACACGTAACGTTTTCCAAAAATCCCGACGCCTTTAATTATCATATTGCTGACTGGAAGTATTGTGGTTCTGCCGCCTTGCCACTGGCAGCCAGCTATAAATTACCCATACTCCCATTCCGCATTTGAATTGCGGAGAACCTCCCCGATATTACCTTTAAACGTTGTCCGAATGTCGACCATGTAACGGCATAATGATCTTTTTTAGTTAATTCAGTAATAATTGTCATTGGAAATTCGCGAGAAATCAAGCAATGACAAATACACGAAAAAGGAGGTAGCGGCTTCCTTGTAGACGCGATCAGTAATGCGAGTGTTGGTATTGAACATTCAGTAGCTTATCTCCTGAAAGTGAAATTTGCACAACGATTGAAATGAACTTGGCAGAAACAGCTTCCTTCTCTTGGAAACGCTAACTGGACCGTGTCCTGCGAAATGACGATTTATCACCGTTAAACGTGCATGATGAAACCACTTGTATTTATATTGCCTACCAAAGAATATGCGTACTAAATTTTGACGAAGGAAGGGGCTAAGTATCGTCAAAGTGTGTACAAACTATTAAATAATCGCAGGTTAAATGTGAATATTGTTAATGGATTACAGACTAAAATCGTTGAATGAATCCCTAATATTTTGAGTTTGTGTTTCCAAAAACCCGACATTTTAAATGCAGTTCTAATATTGAATATTAGTTTTAAAAAAAGTTTGCTATTGTTAGGTTCTATAAAATAATGGTGGGTGGGGGTAGGGTGGGGTGGAGGGTAGTATCGATACACAGCCATATTTTCGTACATTGAACTGACTTCTACATCAGTGGTAGCCGCTTCTCTCATTTGCCTCGCTGTAATCACGTGATCGCTCTGCAAACGCTCCATGCAAGTTTATGTCCCTGTTGTCCCCCGCCACCGAGGGTGGCATAGGGGAACATAGAGTTAGTGGAGATAGGGACCGTGTCCGTCTGTCCGTCCGTCCGTCCATCCGGGAGCTTATCTCTAGAACCCGTAGAGATTGAATTATAATTTTGAATTTTTTACCAGAGATGCATCATACCATGGGCATGTGTGCTGTGTAATGTTTTTTACCTTGAAGACAGGGTCCAAGAACATATCTATTTGCGTGTGTCTGGCAGCAAATCTCCAGAACCCTTAGAGACAGAATAATGAGATGCATCATACCAAGTGCATTTGCGCTATGTATTGCTTTAGACCTTGACATATTTTCACGGTCACAGGGCCTAAGAATATATCATTTTTTTCTGTATCCAGACATGCGGTACACATTGTATAGCTTCCTTTTGTATATTGTGGCGGGGGGCATAGATGCTTTGGATCACTGTGCACTTGTTTTAGTTGCTATAATTACTGTCTTCTAAAACACGGTTTATATCCTTGCCTTAGTCTCGGCAGATGTTGCAAGCCCTGTCAAAACACTTGCGGATTCACCAGGACAAACCCAGGACACATTTATCATCAGAGGTTAAGGGTAGTCATGGGGGTCGCATGCCAACTGAGGTCACAATTATGGATGATGACTTGCCAATTTCTTCACGCTCCTTGATGCCCTCTGCCTGTTGTCTAGTACAAGGTTGAGCCGGATGGGCATGAAGCAAAATAATTGAATATTTCCACACAGAGAAAGGATGCTGCATTGCCAATTTAGGGCAACGTTGGTGTTACCTGTGTGCTTTTTACAGTTGGTTGGTGCTCGCCGACTTCGAAAATCACACAACAAAAGACTCCCAAATTAACGTTATCCACAATTGATAACCAAGTCTCGATTTTCTTTCTCCTGTGATAAATTTGGCCATTCTAATATACCTTAAGTCTCTAACGAAGTATTTATCAATTTAGCCATACAACATTCCGTCCTTTACCTTCATGGAACTGTCGGCAGGTAACCTTTGCTAAGCACATTCGTTAACGTGACAATTCAAAAGAGTGAACAAATGCACGTCTAACGTAAATGTTTCCCGCGTGTATCGTGCTTCAGCTAGGACGTTATTGAAGATGACGGGAATTAAGGTCATAATGTTATGGCGTTGCGTCTTATTGACCCTATAATGCCATCAATCACGGTAAACCAGTCATTATGAGAATGTCAGCGTAAACCTTACCGTCACAGGACAGCGATAAAAACTCAGGTAAGAAAACTTCTTGGCATGGGAGAAACTGTTTGCTCTCCAGTTGTGTCCCGCCCCCTATTATGACTGGCTGAAGGCACACAGCGGTTTAGGCTGGGGTAAACGAAAAAGGTGACTGCAACTCTCAGTGGGCGTAATTATACGGCCACATTGAAAATCCGCATTCTTAAGCATCCAGAAAAACCATGCTTCCGTTGTAGGAACATGATGCAGTTTTAGTTTACTGCCACTGATGTTACCCATTCAGCGATCGCTTAATGCATATCGGTAATCTGTTCGGCGCAAAGCCTATTTGTATGACCATGCGTTGGTAATGACGTTCAGCACTTAAGTTCAAGATTATTGTGAAGTAGGGCCGTGGCCGTTTCCCCTGCTGCTTGTTTCTAACCCATGCTAGTGCAAACTACAATCATACGATGAAAAGATTAGCTTTATGTGAACGATCATTGTTATCCCGGATGTCTAAATCCTTTAGTTCAAATGGTACAGAACTGCTTATTCATACACCTGCCAACGCCCGTTAATCCATGGGTATCCGTCTGCTACCGAAAACAGCCCCGGCATGTATGTGTCGCCCAACAAATCAATTCAGCTAATTTTCGATGCAAATAAACAGGCAAAAAACACAAACCTTGATATTTTGTCTTGGAGAGGGTGCATGAGGTGTATCAAGTTATACCTGAGCTTGGGGTTGTTTTGATATAGCCATTGAACATCGTCACTGGCACTTATAATGATAGAGATAGCAGTACGTCGGAAAAATGTGTTTAAATCTGTACCCAAAAGTACAACATTTGTCTTGTAATATCTTAACAGAAGCACGTGCGTATGCTAGTGACGTGGTGCTGTTAGCTCCAACAACCTATAATGACCTAATGTAGACACTTGCTGGTCAGATGTCAACAACACACAATTTCCTGTCTCACATGACCTTTCTCAATGAAACTTGATCCCACCGACCTCGAGAACATGTAAGGTAAAACAAAATGCAGAACGTGTGGGGAAAGTCTAATTGCACATTGAATTATTTTATAAAGGGCATATTGTGAACACCCGTGCTAAAAGGTATGTCTCTCTGCCTTCTGGTGTCACATCTCTCAGATTTGCCACCTTATTTGCCCTTATGAAACGATGATAAAGTAAAAATGTTGATACCCCCCGTTTATCCTTAGCCTTTTATTTTGGCCTTATCAAACACCCTTCAACTCCATTTTGTTGAAACAATGCAATCTGTTCTCAGCAATAAGTAATTTTTCCCCAAAATGTATATCATAACTGGGGAATAATTAGACTAAGTACATTTGTTAACCAATAGGTTATCACCAATATCATGAGTGCATAATGGACAAAACGGCATTTGGACATTTAACATTCACAAGTTCAGTTAGAAAAAAATCGATTTCTACTGGACATTTTTGACTAAAATTTTTAAATGACATATAATAAAGCAATATTGTCTCTATTTGCAAGCAATCTACATAGCTAAAATTCGTTATATATAGAGAGAGAGACAGAGACAGAGACACTGAGAGAGAAAGAGAGAGAGAAGAGGGTAACACAAAATGGTGGTTTACTTCATAATGGTTATACTTATTTAAATGTCATGGCACTCTTGCGTTTTAAGCGGTATAAATCCAAAATGTGAAAGATAACACGAAATGCTGGTTAACTTTACAACAGCTTTATTTATTTAAATGTCATGGCACTGTTCCTTTTCAGCAGTATAAATACAAAATGTGTCTAGACATTTTCCAGTGCCTATTAGCAAACAATCAGCCCACAGAAGGAATATCACAGTGACAGTTTAAATGGCCTATACTACCCCAAGGAAAGGGAAAATATGATACATATGACCGTTTCTTTTCGCTGGAAACACATTACCAGATCAGGCGGAAAAATCTCTTTCAAAGATGTGTCTGTTTCCACAGGCATTTGTGCTGATGTAAAGGATACATTGTCTGTGCTTAATCAGGTAGATAATGATGACACGAGCACGTGACGTAAACAGGAAGCAACATATCATGAAAATCAATGGTGTGTTTTTCAGGTCGCTTGGCAAAGCTGCATCTCGAGTTTTAAGTATCTTTATGTAGAGGAAAAAAGCGATAGTGCCATATATATATATATATATATATATATATATATATATATATATATATATATATATATATATATATATATATATATATACATACATACATACATATATATATATATATATATATATATATATATATATATATATATATATATATATATATATATATATATATATATATATATAGAAGAGAGGGGTTTATGGATACCGCTGCAGGCTGATCTGCAAGGAATTAACACCTTATTCGAAGATTTTCCAAACCAATTAAAGTTGCCATCTTCTGAAAACGAGATCCCCAATTTACAACACATACACACACACACACACACACACACACAAAATTCCATTAAACAAAAAAAAATAAAAAATAGAAAAAGAAACATGATTAAGATGGAAAATATGTGCATATATTAATAGACATTCAAGACATCTTTGTGTCACGGCTCTGTTATAAACTGCGCACAGAACATTTGAAGTCCATGCGTCTGCAAAGAAACTTCCGTCTTGCATTTATTCAATGGAAAACGAGTATGGATGTTTGTATTTCTATTTTTCGTAGATACCCAGGAAATTTGCCGGTCTGATTAATTAGTAGGGCCATGACGGATGAGTCTTCCTAGCCCGCTGATGTAACATAAGATAAATTTCCAAAGTGGGGCTATATGAACAAAAGAGTTGTCTTAAATACTGACTTTATGAACCTTTTTCATTCTCCTTAAAAGTCTCAGCGTCTTTGTTTTAAAATAGGCCATGGCACTCTTATAATAAAAGGTTCGTGCTTGTGTAAAAGTTGAATACTAAATTTTCCCTTTTTGCAATATCTTTTAGGGGCATGATTTTAATTTGTCTGCAGAGGTACACGCAGTTGTACCATAGCACTTCTGTAATTATAACCTTCATGTTTATGCAAGTGACAATTATTTGCCATTGTTTCTTTTTTCTTTTTTTTTTTTTTTTTTAGTCTTTAATGGTCAGGCGTTTAATTGTCAGGTTTGTGCAGTTGTCCCGAAGTTATTGAAGCTTCTTTCACTTCTTTCACTTGAAGCCCTCCCCCTCAAGTTATATTGTAGTGATTAATACTTAATCATACTACTGAGATTCCCTAAGGGACCTTTTGTTTTCAGCAGCAAGGGGAGACAATGACCACGAGGAACGTATGGCAATCAACAGCTTGGATACAGTTAAGTAATGAATTACATCACCCTATAAGGTCTTTTTCCCTGGTAACCACACAGCTATTCCCCAAAGGCACCGGCCACAGTATCAGCTACGGCAAGCACTGTGAGAAATGCTCTGTACGTGACCAATCGATGCTCTTCATATGGAAGCAGCTTAGTTAACCTTGCGACACAGAACATTATTTAAGAATGATCACTAAGGAACATGCGCCCCATTCAAACAAAGCACGTAATAGGCCCATACACAATCGTCTTTTTAAACTATCTTTTGTCGTGCAAGCTCTGACACTTCATAGGAAACCTGTAATGATTATACAGAAACAAACCTACTTTTTCATGCAAGGAATTTAATAGCCCTTGCGCCATTTTTTATTAGTCTCTTTTTTCGTGCAAGATATGGCTCTACATATTACCTGCTTTGTGATGATCTGCTCTATTTGGGTTGTGTTTGCTGTCCGATAACGTGAACGGTTTGCGTGTTGCAAAGTAATTACTTTTTTGTATGAAAATGGGCGTTAAATATAAAGTGGTGGTCTTTAATTTGGGGATATTTGTTCTGAAGATGAGGTACGAATTACATAGCAGAGGTTAAAAAATGCTGGTAAAAGCAGACCAAAGTATATAACAGTGAATTCGATTTGCTCTTCCAGATGCTCATTGGTGACGACCTACATGCACTGAAAAGCCAGAGTACATATGTGCAGTAGCAGTAAACTCATTCGGCAATGGTTTTTTTGTATTAGTGCGGATTGTATTTCATGAAGGACAGTCAAACACACACTTGGCCGCAATCTGCGTTAACACTCTGAGAGTTTCCCTGAATTTGCATTGCTTGTGGTTTTGCTTTCATAATGGTAATCACAACAACGTAAATGAGTAGAACACTACAATAAAGAAACTGGTGAATTATAATAACAATAATGATGATGATGATGATGATGATGATGATGATGATGATGATGATGATGATGATGATGATGATGATCGTCGTAGTCATCATCAGTATCATCATTATCATCTACCCTTTTACTGAACAACCTTTCCAACCAGTGATTCTTTGCCCACATTGTCTGCTAGGAAGCTCTTAACCAAATTAAGGGAAATCTAATGTAGGGGGTAAGTGAAGAGCTCGGCAGGTGTTTGGCAACTTTGTCACATGTTACGACTGGCCCAAAGAGTCTGCGAGTGGACCAGAATAGGTGACTCTATCATGACCCAAAATACTTGGTTAAATCTATAATTGGCCATGTACATTAAATGTAGATAAATATAGTAAAGGAGTCTCCAACAATTAGGATATACCACTCCTGGATTTTGCTGAAGTCTATGTTGTCTACAGGTGCTATGTAGCTAGTATTTGAAGTCTGTTGTGCGATCTAGTACAAACCACGAACACAGTAACAAAATTACCCCTAAGAACGATTGGATATATAGGTTACTTGTAAGCAGGACCACAAGCGGGAACCGTGTGAATCCGTTTGTGGCCTATTCATAACAAAGGAAGAATATAGGAGTGACAAAGTGTTTCAAAAGTACACTTTCCGCTCAACTGTCCTCAAATAATCATGTGTTTCATTTTAAGGAGAGTTTTCTAATTATAACATTTATATTATGGGATGGTCTCCAATTATATAAATACCCGCTGGTAATTTCAGACCTGTATTCACTATCTGGGCTACCTTCTCAACTTAATTTTATCTTTAACTCAGCAGGTGCCCTAGACCCAGTGTTATTACTTAACTCATAGCCTCCAGGCGACTTCAGTGTCAGAAACAATATTGATATGTTTGGGCCCAGCGCCGCCGACATCTGGCAAGGTCGAGTCATTGTATTTACATTTTTAAGGAGGAGTGCTCACATCGGAGGAGTCTCATTATAAATATAAACATGTGTGTATATATATATATATATATATTGCACATTTCATTCATTTAACGCTAATCGCACATATATTTTGGATACTACCTCTTCACCAAATCCATTCATGGACTAACCCCCACATACTTGGCTGCCACTTTGACAATTGTGGAGTTTACACCAACTGGTTTGAAAATGAGCATAGTATTGGTACGATCTTAGGGGATTTACAATATATTAAACAAGAGCATATATTTTTGAAAATATTTCAGAGCATCAATAATTATATGATATATACTGTTTTATGGTGTACATTATTTATTGGGCCTCTTACTATCTACCAATCTTATCCAGGAAAAATATGCGCAAGTTGAACCATGAATCAACAAAGATCGTAAGCAACCATTGTAGGACCATGTGCAAAGTATTTTGAGATGGAATACCATCATGTGAAAACTTGGATACATTTGATTATGTTCAGTCCACCTCGTACATTTTCATCCATGCACGTTGCAAATAGGGTTGAAAACACGTGGCAAGATTCACTGTGGTATCCAAATCAAATGTACTTCTGTGCGACTGTCCCACAATCCTGGATAAACAAATATTGTCAACAACCTGCGTTAGACCACGTGCCATACATTTTGAGATCCAATACGATCATGTGCAAACTTGGGTACATTTGGTACGTCCAGTCCACCTTGGTCATTTTTATCCATGCCTTTTGCAAACATTGCTGAAAACACGTGGCCGTGATTCACTTTGATATCCAAATCAAAAGTACTATTCTGCGACTGTTCCACAATGCTTTGCGCCAGGTTCAAAATGGCGCTCACCAATACGTGCATGATTTGCCAGGGTATCGTGTGATATATCTTGATTTGTAACTAAGGATGGTAATTGCTTCAGCTACAACCGAAAGGGCAGATTAAAGGTATGATATTAGATCATATTTAAAAAATGCTTAAACGACCCTTTGCCCTGGTAACTCGGAGAGTGCACAACTGGAACCTTGCAAAATATTACAATAATAATATACCCAATAGCCTGTGCAGCTATGCTGTTTCCTCTTCCCAATTTAAACCTCCAGAGAAGTTGAAATAAAATGCTTTTTGAGTTGACTTTTCTCCAAACTAAAGGCATGCGACGGGCGTTTTCTCGGTAAAATATTTCAGGGTCGTTTAATTTCTGTTAGGGGAGGTTGGCTTCAAAAACTTGTATATATGTCATAAATTTTGTTTAGTACTTATTTCTTGTCAGTAGGGTTGGTCTGGTAACCGGAACTATGCATATATTTGGCTATTTCTTAGTCAGCCTGGACATGTGTTGAAGCACGTTCAAAAAGGATGTTCTTTCCTTTTCTTGTGCACATTACGTCTTTTGATGGCAGTTTACTTTGTTATCTGGGCACAGCTGGAGGCACTTCTTATAAGGATAAAAAAGGAAAACGGGAATTTCTTTGCAATTCTTAACAAAGGTATAAAGCAACATGTAAATAACATAGGCCTGACGTACCTTGAAATGGTACATGATAGGGGTGCAATAAAAAGTATTGAAATTTAAGTACTGGCTCCATCCATAGAAAACATCGACCATATATACATTCTTAGATATTGTTTATATTTGACTAGAATAGAACCCCCGTTTGGAACAAAAGGGGCTATTCCTGTATGGTGGCACTGGCAGCAGGTGTCTCGTCCTTTCCAAACAAGGTCCTTGATATAGTGCAATTTACAACAAAATAACTTAAAAACTACTGCACATAGAAACACCAAATTTCAGACAACAAATCTAGATGCATAACTAATTACCTTACAAAATTATATAACCACAGCTACTAAAGTGACTGTTCATTTTAAGGAGGCCTTAACATGCAAACTAATTGGAATACACAGCTGTAGCCCTCCGAATGTCTGTGTACTCATTTTGGTATTGGAGCGAAAACACACCTTAGACCTAATTCTAACCTTTTCTATTGTCGGTATCAAGTTAAATTATCTTCGCTATGCTATAATGTGAACCAGTAGAAAAAAAAAGAAACGTTTTTCGGAAAATCAACTAGACTTCTTGTCGGTCCACTGCAAACACTTTTGGCTAAACAGTGTCATGTCATGGATGCTTGATTGTTACACTACTGATATCGACAAAACGGCGATGGCAGATTCATAATCTTTGTAAACCAGCTTTTCATTAAGGGGCCAGCATGTTTGCAGTCGAAGAGACCATCATAAAATCGGGCCAGGTCAACAGCTTTGCTTAGTAGGCTGTAAAGAATCCATTCTGAGAAACACCAAGATAAATTAAAGTCGCATTATGTATATAGTATTTGTCATGAGTTCAAGAAGAGCTACAGACATAGCATCAGAACACTTCTGATCAAGGATCAATGGGAGACAAGTGTAAAAAATATGTCAGAATAAGTAGAATACAGCCATTATGATTACTTGCATGGAATCTATGGATTCTTCTGCAACCACAGGGCAATAGCCTCAAGATCTAATCAAGGCTCTGCTTTGGGTTTACCGCAAAGTACGGATAACAAAACAAAAAGGAAAATAAGGCAAGACAAATATGTCCTTTTTGGAAATTTTATACAAATTGAATGATACCAAGATCACAAGCAGAATATCTTTATTTCGGCTTCATATAATAAAATAAATTAAACAGTTTTTCACGACTTTTTCTCCCGGCAGCTGATTCTAAAAACCATAGAAACAGTGCCATCACATGAAATCCTCATGAACTGTTTGCTTTACCTTATAACTTATTTATAAACACACCTGCCTATCGATAATAATAATAATAATAATAATAATAATAATAATAATAATAATAATAATAATAATAATAATAATAATAATAATAATAATAACAATAATAATAATAACAATAACGATAACGATAACAATAACAGTAATAATAATAATAATAATAATAATAATAATTATAATAATAATAATAATAATAATAATAATAATAATGATAACGATAACGATAACGATAACGATAACAATAACAATAATAATGATAATGATAATGATAATGATAATGATAATGATAATAATAATAATAATAATAATAATAATAATAATAATAATAATAATAATAATAATAATAATAATAATAATAATAATAATAAGTACTGTTATTGTTACCAGGAATCCTGATGGCACAATGGAAATTTCGTCTGGTATATTTTGAGACTAAGACACTTTGGCAGAACATTGATGACTTCAATTGGACATGTGGAATAAGCTCATTTCACGTCTCTGCTCCTGCTGTTTTTTGTTTTTCTTAGATGAACTATCGCATATCCTATTATATCCTATTATTGCTTGTATATTTCACCTTGGACTCAAATATGAATTATGGGCGCTGCCGGGACAAAATGGTCCTTCCATATATGACAATTACAGATAAAGCCCCACTAGCAACTAAGCGTACTCATGATCCAATGTTTCTACATAGCGCCATCTGACTATTTGGGAACTGAAACACGTGACTTCAAACATATCCTCCTGGGAGTAAAATATCATAATGGAATCTGAATTGTGCATAGTGCGAGGAAACAAACACATTTGTACAATGCTCTTTAATTACGGGTCACTAGTGTGACATATACTTATTTCTTTGCCATCGATATTTTATTTTAATATCAAATGGTTTACCCCTGTTGACACAAAATTATATTAATGGTCCTTTCTTGTTGACAATAAGGTGCCCATAGATTTTTGCGGCGCCAGTTGGCCATGCAATTGGCTTCATGAAAAGGCTTTAGCCATCTGATATTTCCATTTCTCTCATTCAGAAATTCGTAAAAATTGCTATCAGCGAAATATGAAGCAAAGCCCTGCAAAAACACGTCACATTTGTGTGATGTGATGCTTTTCGGATATTTTAGCCTCAGAGATTTAGCGGAAGACAGTATACAGCTTGAAGCATATGATCGGTATCAGTCGCTTGGAAGTAGCTTGGGAGAAGTCACATACATATTTGCTTTCAAAGACTGCTCCCCCGGTAAGCAAAGTCCATCAACATTGATCGGGTACAGCTGGTGACCCGAGCCATTGTTTCTTCGAAAAGTGAATACGTAATGCTGTTGCTGATTTGTTTGTTTGTTTATTTATTTTCTTTTTTTGTGTTTTTCCTCTTGTTAGTTCTTTTTAATTTAATAATTTATTCATTATGTTTTTTGTGGAATTTCCTTTTAGAGTTCAGTTATATAAATGACACGCAGACAAAATATTTAGATGTTCTGTCTACTTGATTTGAAGCTCATAAAATCCTAGGCACACCAATGAAACAGACGGAAACATTTTTGCTGCAGAGTGTACGAAATATTAACTGGTTTTCTATTCTTTTCTTTCCTTTTACTTTAATTTTTGTAATATTATGACAGTTGCATATTTTTCCCTCTAACGGTTTTAATAAAGAGGGTATCACTCGATTGTACTAAGTGTATTCCAACCACTTTTAGGCCAGGGAAGATCTCGTTTGAATTCAACTCTTTCGCTATCAGCTCAACCTAAAAAAATATGCGCTTACTTTACATTGCATTATTGAAGCAATGGAACTGTCTTAAAAGCCGTGATGTGAATGCCTCTGCACACAGCATGTGCATATTTTTTGTCAAATCGTTCCTTGGAAGCCACAGGTGATAGAAATCAAAGATGACATCTAAGATAAAATTGACAAGTTCTAAAAATATACACATTGCTAGATTGACGTCATTCAGGTTTTTCCTAACGACGCGACCTACAGCTATCAGATGCCAGGAACAGATGGTCTTTTTATGACACATACAGGACAGAGAAAAAATGTCATTGTAGGGAAACTTCAAACTCTCTCTCTCTCTCTCTCTCTCTCTCTCTCTCTCTCTCTCTCTCTCTCTCTCTCGTCTCTCGTCTCTCTCTCTCTCTCTCTCTCTCTCTCTCTCTCTCTCTCTCTCCTCTCTCTCTCTCTCTCTCTCCTCTCGTCTCTCTCGTCTCTCTCTCTCTCACTCTCTCTCTCTATTTATATATATATATTTGTTTATTTATTCATATATATATGTGTATATATATGTATATACATATATATATATATATATATATATATATATATATATATATACTATATATATATATATATATATATATCAATCCATCTATCCATCTCTATCTGTTCTTTATACTATAGTTGCATTTTCCTATTTTCCATCTTTTTTATTACTTTTATTAAATTTCAACACCAATTGAACGTGATGTGGCACAAGTATCATTAATACGTAAGGTTGTTTACATTGAAAAATATCAATTATTAAGGCCTATTAGTTTTACTTCGAGATCTCACCTACCTATTGATGAGACTGTATGGAGTTAGAACGCATCCCCACGCATTTCATTGTAACGTTTTATGGAAACACAATGCTAAGCCTAATATTTGCTGAACTGCACTGCTCAATAAACTGTGAAAGACTTTTGAATTACTGTGGAATGCAATTTGCAGCGACGACATGTATTACATACTGTCACAGCAGCACACTGAAAATGATCTTTTGGGGCTTTTTTGCAACCATTTTATTCTTGATTAACCAAAATTAATTCTGCCAGATAAGCATTGTCCTTAATTTGGGCATACGATACACGCTTCCTTTCCATTGAATCTACAAAGAAAGTTCATGAGGACCTGTATGTGGTGATGAATGTAGCGATAATATAAGATGATCAACCATATGCTTCTGATTGGTTCAAGTCCATACCTGCAGATATATACATATATATATATATATATATATATATATATATATATATATCTGCAGGTATGGACTTAAACCAATCATATATATATATATATATATATATATATATTATATATATATATATATATATATATATATATATATGAATTGTAAAGTCACAAAGTCACAAAGGCATAGTAGGTATAAGAATTGTAACCTTTAACTTTTTTTCGAATTTGCTAACATGCATTGTATGTACTGTCTCATGCATATTGTACTTCAAAATGTATTTTTTTTCGAAAGCTTTGTCAAATTTCGAGGTACTTTTATTGAACAAAAATCAATGCTACACTGTGCAAGTTTACCGTCGCTATATCTGGTGGCAGTTGAGAGCAGCTCGCCGATTCAAATTTTTCATAGTTTATAACAACTGTTTTTCATAGTTTATAACAACTGTTTTTTCAAGCAAAAAGATCCAGGTACCATTTCATGTCAGCTGGTTCTCCTGGACGCATTGGTGTTGCCAAATCACAAGCTTAAATGTCTACTGAGATATATCCACAATGCATGGTGCAATTTTGCACCATGTGCATCAGTCGATTATCCATTGTGTCTTCCACCTTTTGGCAGCCACAAATAAAATATACCTCTGCACGTTGAAAAGTTTACAAGGAAGCATGATGTTATTAAACTGCCCCCTCCATTTTGCTTTCTTGAAAAAAACAAGCACTTCAAAGAATTATGAAGGCCATTCAAATGGGTCTTAACCTTTGATTATTAAAGCTGGGTGCTTGGAGGAAAACTGCAAATTTATGCCATATGATAGGTATTATTTCTCAGGCATTTAAATGCAATGAGACTTCAAAACCCCACAATCTTACCTCCAAGTCCCCAAAGTACACCTATGCAACAGAAAATTCTTCTCAGACAGTGAATTTCTACCATCGTCTATAACAGACAGACATACCATTGACACTACAAATAAAGCTGAATATAAGGTAGCTACTGAGGCTAGTGCAGATTAGGATCTCTATGGAAATGTAGTGAAACTTATAGTGGTCCGTTGAACACACCCTTTGAACCCATTGAAACGCAAAAGTCCACATAACGCCACTGTACATGCTAATGAATATGGTGTCTCTCCACGTAGAAAACACAGGCCTAAACAGACACATGCACAAGCATATTTTATATATATATATATATATATAGAGAGAGAGAGAGAGAGAGAGAGAAGAGAGAGAGAGAGAGAGAGACAGAGAGACAGAGACAGAGAGAGAAGAGAATGAGCTATTTCCGTCTGCACCTATAAACAAGGACCTGTTTTATTGGTAACACCCACACATATCGGAAAATCTGCCTACTATTCTTGAAAGGATATGTAACCTATCAGGCAGGCAGAACCATGAAAGGAAGGCCCACAAAAAGCCATGCCAGGATTTTAACAGACATCCTGACACGGACGGTCGGCTGAGAGGGAAAATACAAAACTTTTGCCGAAAGGCAAAGTTGGCAAACAACAAGCAAGTTTTCTCAGCCAAAAAAAAAAAACATGAATGTTCGAAATAGAAAGGGTACGAAACGTTCACAAGACGCAGAAAGGACACACAATCTGGCAGAACTTATAGTTTATGATTCGCGTACAAACGTTCATGATTGTGGACGTTGAAGAAGACCTGCTCCTGTTAAAAACCCCTTTCTGGGGAGATCTATGGGTTTTTTTTAAGTTACACACTTAAAATTAGAGAATCATTGTTGATACCCAAGAGTATAAATTGGAGACACAGAGGATGAAAAAAGCCCGTGCTTTAAAAATAAACTGCATTGTCTTGGTTCAACTCCTTAAAAGTCGCCAAAGCTATGCTGCCAACTTAAGAATATAGTTGATTTTGAGCACATAATGAAGTTCATGAATATTCACAGGCAGACATGGTTTGAATACATTTTGCTTTTCCAGATAAGAAGTATCTCAGAATTCATCCTCTGACAGCCTTATTATGAGAGTTTCTAGCCCTTCCGTTACAAAGATAAGGATGGGGATGGGGGTAAAAACTGATGAGGTCTAATCTTGCCTTTCTTTGAAAAAAACAAAAAAAAAAAAAAAAGACGCTTGTAAAATAGGTTGCATTAGTATTAATCCCACAACAGGCAGACTAAGTCCCTGCGGATTCTCTGTTGGGCACAATATTGCAATTGCCAGATGTTATCATATACACAAAACATCCACAATACATATATTTTTTACAACGAACTCCAAAACCTTTACTAATTGATGGAATCCATTGATGTAATCATCATTATTCTTAATCATATTGACTTGTTTCGCAACTACGCTATATACATGATATGACTGGCCTTTGATGTATATTAATCAGTTTGCTTCAATTCTTATGGGATGTTTAAATACAGCATAAACTTGAACTGGTTTCATTATGGAAACGCATGCATTAATTTGTCGGGCGTAGCAAACTGAACTTGCACATCTTTGTGTTTGTATGACTGAAATAGGAGTGAGGCACAACAAAAAACAGGGAACGTTATTTGTGATGGTTTTATTTCCATTTTGGTTTATGTCTCTGCTGCTAAATTTTGACGTATAGAATTTACGGCCATTCATAATTATTGGCGGTTAACTTGCAAAGGCTATGGCCCACATGTATTCTAACTCTATAAAACATTAGCAAATAAGCAAAAGTATGGAATAATTCAAACATCCCATGTGGCACAGTAAAACATCGTAATCTTGAGTAATATAACCAAGAAAAGAATTCTACTTTTTTTAATATAAGAATGATTTTCTTGCTAAAAGAAAGAAGAAAATATTCTTGTCTTCACGGAAAAAGACGTCTCTTACTCCCCAAGATTTATTAAAAATGTTTTCAAGAAAAAAAAATTGCCTATTTTGTTACAGAAGAACATATGTTAAATTGTCAATATGAAGCCGTATTACCATAAATTATTTTAGCTGAACACCTTGCATTATAAAAGCGGTGGTTCTTCGTTTACAAGTTCTATACCATGGACATGATAGCCAGGAATACTTTTGGACTGATGATGTTAAGCTGTGAAACCTTGTTTTTATGACAGGTTCAAAGGAAACATGATTTTTTTTCTTTGTACGAACATTTATTCACATATTGTGGAAACACATAGTTCTAAGCAAAGCAGAAAGAGCGCCTCATGCATAACATTGTGTTATGTAAAAAAAAATCAATAAAAAACAGAAATCACCTTTGTGTAAAAATTTTATATTGTACACATTTATCCTGGCTACAAAGTAGTCTACACTTCAAAACTATGCCAAGGGCGAAACTTATGTCAACATGCGTTAAATAGTCAAAGGCTCAAGGTAAATATCCTTATCTCACTGTGATCATGATAAATTTTTACCCCATTGCAGGCGTTCAGTTACCACAGCGCATATATCCTGAAATTATGTGTAACAACAGTCATTATGATACGCTTCCTTGAAGCAGTGGTTCAGATAATATGTGTTCGCGGGAAAGATTCAAGATGAGTAGACCCGGATATGATCCAGTTCTGACTCCAGCATAACCATAAAACTAGATTCACCCACTCACCCCGCCTTCCGTTATCGCGTATATTCATGAATACAGAAAAAAAACCTAGCATATGATGTTAAAATGATATTTTAATCAGCTATACCTCATCTCCTCTAGCACCAAGTCCATTGTCTAAAAAATACCCTAGCATATGATGTTAAAGTGATCAACTATCCCCATCTTTGCTAGTACTCATACCCATGATTGTAGCAAATGAATCCATCCAGGCATGCAACCAGGTGCTGGTGCTAAGTGGTTAATTAATACTAATTTTGATAAATTACCACTGATTGTTCCTTGGTACTTCTGTAGCTTTCCTCTTCTTTTTTTACAAAGGCAATGCTATTATGAACTGTACCAATCAGGTTTTTGTGTTTGGCAGTTAAAATCGTAATAGGCGAGATCTTTAAATGCTGTGTTTGCACCATCGCATGGATAATCGAGATAACAACGGACCAAATATACTGCCCGTTCTTCTTGGACACATGCAGACACATAAGCGCATTTAACACTAATTTAGTTTTGGTTTTGTCAGAATTCATCAGCGTTGCTGCTGACCGTTTACCTGACGGAATACCTTTATCTTCTACTTGCCGCCCAGGATAGCAAACCTCTAGGCAAAGGCAGGATAATAGATTAGTTGAGGTGATCCCTCACGACTCAATGTGGCCATGTGGACGGATTTGAAACCAATGTTTACGGAAGAGCTTGACTCGTGATTTGAGTACTTTTGTCATTTGGATTTCTAGATTTCTCCATTAACCTAACGCCAGACACTTAACATTATAAGACTGATACAAAGAGGATTCACCGACGCTCTCATATAAAGGTTCTGTCGATTTCTTGTGATGTTACTAACCACTTATTAAATCTCTTTCTGTCAATTATTCCTGGCTTTAATTTATACTCTACATCACGTTCTTTACATTAGAAGCTATTGCTTATAGTTCTTCATTGATGATTTAGAAAGAAGGTTGGGTATGTTCTGTTTTTTTTGGGGGGGTTGTTTTTTTTTTTTTTTTTTTATTTATTTTTTTTCCACAATTTCAAGTTAATATGTGATAAACATGAAACAAAGTCAAAACTAATTTGAGAAAGAAACGATACCAACCGGTAATGTGTGCTATATAAACCAATATAGCAGAGTCATATCAATTTTCATGGCGCTTAATATTGGATACTTGCTGCCACTGGTGCACAAAGCATTCGGGTCAATGTGTTTGCACGTTAGGTATTACAGTTTTACAAGCCTTATGTAGGAAATCCGACTAAAACAACTTGATACCCGCCACGTGTTTCGGTCTTCAATTGTAAGAAAGATGCAAGGATCAAGATGAAGCACGCAGGAATCGTAATTGGATTCCACGGAAATATTACAGACACCTTTCCAAATAGTTGATGATATTATGCTGAGCAAAAGCGTAAAGCTGAAACATTTTCTTTTGTATATAATTTCCACATTTTAAATTTATGGAATGTCAATCCAACAAAAATCTTAACATACACATCACATACACATATTTCGACACGCTTTAGAATCAAATATCTTGTAAAATAAATTAGATCAAAACAACGTCATTTTGAATGGTCCTGAAATATATATCCCAGTGCCTGGCTGTGTTGGTGGCGACTTACCCGATGGATATAATTGTCTTTGTCAGAGTGTGAAACCCATCCTGAAAGCTGGTCCAAGAAATGTTCATGACTGGTTGTTGTATGATTAATTGTGCTGCTTAACGCTTAAATTGAGATGAACAATGCATGTTTGGTCGCACGTGACGTCCACCTACAATCTAAATACAAATTATATATAGCTAGCCCAGCGTGAAACATAATTGTTTTTCTGTAAATACAGAATAAAACATGCTATTTCTATCAGGCAGACTGCGAAATGTTACGTGATGTCAATTTACAAAGTGTGTTTTTATTAATACACTAACTTTAAATGGGCTAACTTATAAAGCCGAATATATATATATATATATATATATATATATATATATATATATATATATATATATATATATATATATATATATATATATATATATATATATATATATGCAAGGGTAAAAAAGGTGTAAATACCAGTTGTATATACCGGACACTATGCTTCATCTAATTTTCGCGGGGGATAGATCAGAAGGCTTTGCCAACACCTACGTGAAACGGGCCTTATACATGTGTTTATTTTGCAGATCACACATTCTTCATAATCATCGTCTCTAAGAGTTGCTAACAAGCAGTTAAGCCTGTTATTATTGTGCAGGTAATACTTAAGAACAGCGAGAAGAACAAAATGTGTTTCTCTAATAATATGAATAACAATTATTTATGAACTTCACGTTAGGTGGAATGATACCCTGCATTAAAATGCCCGCGTTAGAGGGTAGGTGACGCAAGTTCCCCTTTGAAAACAATAAGCCTAAAACACGGAATTTGTCAGATTAAAAAAAGTTCAAATATTATTTCTCATAATTTTGTGCTTTACCTGCTGTATCCGCTAAAGTTAAATATACTATCACAGCAATTACTAGCATCTTTTGTGGTTATTTCTGGAACATATCCAACAAATTCATTCTACTTTAAGCTCACTCTAAAGGCTATTTTGAATGTTAATGCCAGACTGTGTGCTTTGTATAAACACGGGAACACCAGAAATAGATAATTTCCTTTGCACTAGCAGATCATGGCTTCTATAAATAGGTGAGGCATGTTTGAATGCAGAAAATTAAACCCAGACTTACAAGGATGACATATCGTCAATTATTTATTTCCTTAAAATTGCAAAATAAATATAGGTGAATTGATCGGCAAAAATCTTAAATTTTACACCTACTAGGCATTTCCATTGTGCTTCAGATTAAGCGTTTCCTAGCGGAGGGTGAGATTTTACATGCTTCGAAATCACGAGTATCATAATTTTAATATTCATAAGCTTATATGTTGTGTGTGTGTGTGTGTGTGTGTGTGTGTGTGTGTGTGTGAAAAAACAAGGTATTTTACAAAGATGCAACTAAATAATCTGATTTATCATAGAATTACAAACATATGAAGAAACATCAAAATTTCAACAAGGCTCAAAGCAACACCATAGCTCAACAAGATATCATTTTTGCTTTTTCAGTTATATCTCTGTGATTCAAGTTCCAATAACTTACTAATGGGTTTATTCTAATATAACCATGCGTTTCATAACGGCAATAATTCTTTTCTCACCTAGCGTAATCTAACATTTGAGAGTTTGTTGGAGACAAAACAATAGCAATTCACAATATTTGTGAGTGGAAAGAAAGATACTATAATCAACATATGTTAAAGACACAATCTGGATGTCGGATGTTCATACAATACAGGGCGGGAGACCTGAGCACTAATGGGACAAGCGTGTTGCACTAAATATGAATGGTTTGATATCAGCAAGGAGGCTACACAAGGAACTAATGGGACAAAGCTGTTGCACTAAATATGAATGGTTTGATATCAGCAAGGAGGCTACACAAGGTACTAATGAGACAAGCGTGTTGCACTAAATATGAATGGTTTGATATCAGCAAGGAGGCTACACAAGGCACTAATGGGACAAGCGTGTTGCACTAAATATGAATGGTTTGATATCAGCAAGGAGGCTACACAAGGCACTAATGGGACAAGTGTGTTGCACTAAATATGAATGGTTTGATATCAGCAAGGAGGCCACACAAGGCCTTGTGTAAGGAGGCTACACAAGGCCTTGTGTAGCCTTCTTGATATCAGTGCGCTGGTCAGGATTGTAAGCTGTTGGTGCTCTTTTAACAATGGCCGTATCTCTACTTGTGGTGCAAATAGTGGCCATATGTCAAAACTTTTCTGATAACTATCATTCCAGTATTGTATCTTTGTTGTGCAAGTTTACCATTTCCCATCCAAAGTTATCTTAATATACATGACTGTGTACAACACAGCTCACTGGCGAGTAGTTGACTCTCAACCACATGCGCTGCATTATTTTCACGCATGCGCAAATGTGCTGCCATACCATTCGGCCATGCCAGAAAAAAAAGCACCACCACAGACTCGATGCTCAACAACCAAATAGGGCAAAAGCGTCTGACGACTCGCCATTGGCACTTTGCATTAGTGATAAGCCAATGGAAAAGCGCGTCTGACCAGTTGGAACGTATGCAATAAGTGAAGACAAAATGCGTTTCGCCATCAGCACAATACACGTCGCCATTTGCTAACGGCGTGTTATCCATGAATTGCTGGTGGTGTTAGCTTGCATTTTCTCGCCAGATTCTATTAGCATGCGCGCACGTTCTAGTATCTATCTTCCCCTGCCCTGCTTGCACACAATTTCAAAACGCCGGCATAAAGGGAGCTTGACGGGAAGCTGCATTGTCTTTTCATTCTTTGCTGAATTTTAGCAGTCATTGCACACATTTCTTATTCATTTGAATGCCACTTGGCAAATGTATGTGGGGACGTTTAAGAAATCAGTGACAAACTTATCACCAGTGCTCATAACAAATCTATTGCATTTCCAGCAATCCCGTACAACCTTTTCAATTATCCCATATGTATGTTAATATCTCGTGCAAACTCTTAACATTAGGCATGCTTATGATTCCGTTGCACTGAACGTGATAATTTTCGTCGCACCTAATGTAATTATGAGCACCTCTATGTAAGTGTTATCAGCGTTGTTATTGTCAAATGGAAAAATGCGATGTCCATAAAACAAATTTATTTCATATTTTTTCATGCAATACCAGAAGGAAATGTAGGGATACGATGCAATCCAATAAGAGCATCAGTATATTCAGATTTTCTATTGACGTAATGTTTTACTTTCGTGACATTGAAATTATATTGTTCCCACATTTAATTACATTTGGTGTTAAGGAGCAATTTTTAACAAACACCATCAATATAGTTATTTCAAAATGGAGGGGAAAAAACTTTCTTTACGATGATAACATCATGAAGCATCCAGTCGTCGTCATCAAAATTGTTTTGATAAATTGATGCATGCAGCGTATGCGCCATTTTCCCAGGATATTTATTCTCCAGCTGTACGATGTTCATACCTATAGGGCAAGGCCACCGTGTGCATTCTTTTGAATGATGTCGTGCGATACAGCTTAATTTATGTAAGTGTAAATGAAAATACATACACTACACAACTGCGATTATGCTCATTTGAATTTTCAGATTTGTAAAATATTGCATTAAATCACTAACCGCAAGTGACAAATAACTTGGCAGTTTTTTTTTTTTATCTGGTACCTCCGAATATAAAGGTACAACCATGTATATCAGAGTGTAGCGACGGTAACAGTGACCCTCTCTCAAAATTGTATAAGGCAGATACTTTCCTGTGACAATGCATAAACTTACCCTAAAATTTTACTTGTTACTGATGTGTAGTTGCAGGAATTCGTCACTGGCTAGTGTGTTGTAACAGGCCTTAACTATTGATCAATGTGTTTCACCAGGACCTTGTAATTGGCTAACATGTTCCAGTAGGATTTCACAAATGGCTTGTGTGTTGCAGGACAGCTTAATCATTGCCTACCGTGCTGCGTAGGGTTTCATTATTGGCTAATGCGTTGTAGCAGAATATTGCCGTAGGTAAATGCGTTTTAACAAGACAGCATCATTGGAAAGGGTGCTGCAGCAGATTTCTACGGGGCCTTGAAGGATTTGTTTTCAAGGTTTTATTATCGTGTCCCTTTTGCGGCTTTATGATACCCATTTTCTTACTTTGTTCCTTGCATGGGATTGAAAAGTCATTTGACTAACAGAATAATTTTTTTTCACTTCGTGTTGGGTGAGGGGGCGTCTGTAAATTTCCTAGTTCGATAGCACTGGTAGGTATTACGAGACGCCTGTTGAACATGCAGAAGGAGGTGTTTACACGCTTTTCAAACTTATGATCTTAACAACTACCTCCCAAAGTGTCTGCTCTTACTCTTCTCTCTACCTTCTCTTAATCCCTCTTGCCCGCGATGAGGATCCAAAATGGCGTAGATATTTTTTTTTCGTCTGACAGTGACTCCCGAGCATAGACATTAGTTTCTGTTTCCAGTGAAATGGTTCTGTTTAACCCTAGTTGCACATTTTTGAATTTTTTTAGCTTAGGCGCTGGCAAACATCTCAAACATCAGGGACATCGTTACTGGACAGCAGGGACTAGACTGACATATATTTGGTAAACAGGCCCAGACTCCAGCTCCCTTGAGCAAGTTTACAGCGTCTACAACACACACAGCATCCATTGAATGCTTTGAAATGTATTTGTGCCTGGACGGTCATCTGTGCTAAATCTGTTTGAATGGGCAAAATCCGCTGCATTCAATTTCCGTGCTGTGCATGACATCGGCCAAATATACCCTGGCTTTGGATCACCGACAACATCTCGAACATCTAGGAGAATATTTGCAAAATATTTGTCAAAAGTTACACACGGTCATGTTACCGTTTTATGCAGCTACGATTTATATCCCCTCTTAGCATCATTGTTGCCATTTCGTTCTACACATGAATTGATGTCTTCTGGTCATATCATGAATCTTCCCTAATTGGATGTCAATAACAAGAATGTTGCTGTCTCGAGTAGCTACGTAATGTCACTTCGTTGTACCAAAGACGCTAACCACAAGTGGTATTAACCCATTACTGCTTGACTAAAACCCTTTTCATCCACAGTATAGTGGGTATTAACTAATTTGGACACAAGCTCTTGCTTGGATATCTTCCATCTTATTTATTTTAGTGGTATCGATACTATTCTCTAAACTGACAGTGTTGAGAGAAAAACCTATCACAACCAAGCCTCTTGGGGACATATCAATTTGCAAGTTTTATTTTAATTGCATCAGGATCCGTAAATTTGTGAACCAGAAAACTTGTAAGTTTGAGGTTGAGATTCAAAAATTGGCAACGTTGTTCAGTCTAAGTATCAGTTTGTTGGACTTGGCCAAAGCAACCCTCAACCTGCATCTGTTTTCTGTTTACGCTGCAAAATATGAGACTGGTCATCAAATGAATATTGCCTCAATTCGCAGGTTCTGTAACGATGATTTTGTCATATTTTGGCACAAGCAACGTTCATTGGCTTCACAAGAGTGCTATACATTTCTTGGCATCAGAGGGACAGTATCTTTTGAAGCGAAATAGAATTTCTGGTATATCAAGCGGTTAATAAAACTATGATCCACCTACACAAAGTGACACGTCGAAAAGGTTGATCAGAATCAACGATACATATTTGGGATGGTAACCAGCGGTTATGTTCAAAACGAAATTTGATTTTATGCCTTGTTTGGGATCGAATCAAAATCAGCTTGTTTGATCCTAAATTACTTAATCCTGGGTCCATTAGCATGTTGACAATTTTAGTGTTAACCAATAACTGTTTGATGAGTACTACGCAAAACGTATGACAAACACTACGGATTGTTTCTTCATCGTAATTGGATTCAAGTTTTAAGATTAAGTACTGGCTCAAGCTAAGATTAATTTAATAAAATATGGATATTAAACTGAAAGTTTGTATGTCAGCCAAGAAAATAGATTGGTAATTACTTGATGTTTTCATCAAATTAAAGGCTACTGATTCAGTAGTTAAAGGTCAAAACCACAACAATTTAATTTAGAGGCAAATTGTGGAGTTGATGGAGTTGATGGAATGTAAAAGGTTGTGTTTTGCCAGTCATGACTTATATTTAGGGCTTCTGCGTGGTATTACAGACTGTACAAGATAATGCGTCTATGTCATTCTTACTCCTGGCATGGTGAATTGAAAAGGGACCCATACGTTTTCATTGTGGCTGCTCAGGTGTGTATAGATTAACACTATCATTCCATTTTGGCGGCAGAAATTTAGGGTAGAGGAACACATCAGCCTGATATTTGTTTCGATGGTTGCTCCAACTTACTTAACTGCCATGGACTTTCATTATGTCACTTAACCTTTTGTGTCTGCAATATGCATGTGTATTTGCAACTGCAACAGAGCCTGTGTGCCATCATAATATTTCTGGTCCAAATGCAAGGAGGGGGGGTAAATTAAGTGAGCTGTACACTAGATTTTAGAATCCATAATTCTTTTGTATAGTACCTGAATATATTTCCCCAGAACTCTGAAGCAGCTGAAGCAAAGTCGCCATAATACCTCCTAAACTGGGCAAAGTATTTTTGGGGTAGCAAAGGTATAACAATCCGTACCAAAAGTAGTTTGCAATTTTTATCATTACGTTGTTTGTACAGTGGATCTGTGATAACTGACAAGAGGACATCGATATTTAGTTGCTGTCTATGTATTTAGATTCAGACTGGATGTCTGTTTGAATTCCTTATACAATTTCCAGAACAACGTGAAGGTTAACAGCATTCAGCAAAATGCAATTATAAGGCTGGTCGTTGTCGACTAACTTGCTTCAAAAAGTGTTGATCAAATAAGAAACACATATATAGCAAATACAATGTTTATTAATCGTAATTAAGTTGACGATGAAGCGGTTGATTTTGTCACACCCATAGAATATTGAGTACAAATTGACTATACATTTTGCTACAATAGGTTACACCCGTAGGTTTTTCACGACGCATGGTCCATGAGTTTCAACAAAGTCATCCTCTGTCCTTAACAATACCCATTTAAATTGTTAATAGCTTAGACTTTGAAAGAATATGCTATATTATTTGGAAAACAGATTGAAGGACAAGGACACAAATGGATGTCCTTTCATTCCTTATCTTTACTCAGACATTCTGAGATAGTATCGGGTATATCACCAACATTGTTGTTTATTGATTCATGCATGCAGAGTCGGGTTGATAAATGATTTCAGGTATCATTTATTAATTGGCTCATTGTAATTGGCTCAACATGTGGCCCAGTAAATTTAAGAGCAGACGCTGCACATTACTTTAATCTGTCTCCACATACTGAATGGTAGCAGTGCTTCTATTTACCTTTTTCATTCTTTTGGCCCAATCGGGAAAAGTTTGACAAACTGATTTAACGCAATTTTGTGTGAAATTACCACAATTATGCATATACATTAACACAGGGAAGCAATTCAAATAGTTTATGCTAAAAAGCTTCGCGTTTGGTGGAACCGTGTTTTTCCTCCTGTGGCTCATTGATTTACACGTCATGATGATATCTACTGATGATTGTAATTCTGCTAGCGCTGTATGCAATAATTCAGTCTCTGTCGATTTATACCCCCTCCGCCAGCCCCGACTCCCCCCCCCCCAAAAAAAAACAACAAAAAAACCCAAATACCCTCCCCCCCCAAAAAAAAACAAAGAAAGAAACAAAAAAAAACAAACAAAAAAAACAAAACAAAACAAAGCAAAAAAAAAAAAACCAAAAACAAAAAAACAAACAAACAAACAAACAAAAAAAAAAAAAACAAACAAACAAACAAACAAACAAACAAACAAAAAACACGCACAGTTTGTACAATTTCTTGATGTGGAAGTAAATAGTGTATACATTTTCTCTATGTGACACCAGACCTTGGTTTAACACCACTGGTAGCTAGTCACTATCGGTGGCATACTTGGCCACTGGTCTATACAAACATATGAGTTACCCTGCTTACATAGGTATATATCGGGGGATTGAACATATGCATGCATGGAGAAGTATGTGTTCGCATTATTCAGGGGGACAACTGGCATATGTGATCAATCTTTGGTGGGTTATATCACTTTTGCTTCATTCGTCTTGCGCTAAAATGACTTGATATTTAACTCTTCGCTGGTCAAAATCAAACATGTGATGTTTTCCTTGGCGCCCTAGGAAAGCAAAAGAAAGTTATTGATGTAAGACGTGCCATCGCCCCAAAGCTAATGTACGATTATCAGCAAAAATATTTTTCATTAACATCAAATTTCAGTAAAGACGTTAAGACAGGCAACAGATATTCATATGCTTTAAGGCTTGTGATGGGAAATGCAAACAGTTGTCTAAAGCTAAACATTTCACCATATCAGTGTTTAGCCTCTTTACGGACCCCAGGACTAGATGTTCCTGGCCAGCAAAACACAGATGAGAAAAACAAAGTTTTATATAAGAAATTTTATCTTGGAATTGTGTATGTTTCAAGAGAATTGACCACGTGTCTCTGTTGGTTTTGAACATGGTAATGACCCCGATACAATAGACATTAAACCATGCCCCATGACAACTCTTGAACTATGTCTAAAAAGCCAGCATGTCACTTCTCCGAACTTTTACTCAGAATCCATTAACGATGGTGCGGGAACAATATGCATTTCAATCCAATTAGCCCTGTACCTTTCCATTGTTAAATCATGTTCACAGATACAAGAAATAGCCCTTTTTTGGTCACTTCTACCAAGCAAACAACATACTTGTTCTTTACACACTCACACACAAACACACTCACGCACGCATACAAATATATATATATATATATATATATATATATATATATATATATATATTCATATTTATTCATTATTATGTGGGTTGTCTTTGCTGAATATTTAGCTTAGGCAAGGAGCCGCTACTCAGAGAGACATGTACGGGTAAAAGGCTCCAAAACATGTTGAGTATTTACCCGCTGAAGACCCTTTAATTTATTTGGGCTGATACAGCCTATGTCAAAATTTTACAGAGGAACGTGTGCAATATAGACTAAAGTAATTCCATATATATACAGGTTAGACAGGGACAGGTTAGCTTATGGAGAGTAAACAGTTAGAACTGCGGAATAGAATATTGACTACTAGGAAGTGGTTCTGGGCAAAAAGACACAAATACAATATATATATATATATATATATATATATATATATATATATATATATATATATGTATATATATATATATATATATATATATATATATATATATATATATATATATATATATATCATATCATATCATATAAAATTTCTTAAGGATAATAATTTAGTTTAATTACGACCATTGGTTTTTCCACAAATAAAAGCCTCCCAATGGGTAGCAACTGCTCCCAGTTGCTTGCTGATTTATGTGGAGCTTGGCTTGAAATTAAGTGCACGGATAAATTGACGAAAACAGATTTCCATATGGCAACACAAGGATCAAGCCATGCAGGGTATATTGATGACATTGCTTGTGTAAATGTGCAAAATTTTAATGGCATTGCTAAAGAAATTTATCCAAAAGTTATCCCTCTGGAAGTTAACATTTCAGCGATTTCAGTAATGTGTTCCTGGATTTGGATATTCGGGTCCCAAATGGCAAAAGTCTATCAAAGAATTGATGAGTTTAACTTTGAAGTAGTCATTTACCCTTTCTGTGACAGCAATATTTCAGAAACTATTGGGTTTAATACATTTTTGTCACAAATTTTGAGACTTGATGATATTTATTTTAAATTTCAGGACATCCCGAATCAAATTTATTTTCAACAAACTTGAGTCAAGAGGGCTCAAGCATGCGTTTTGGGTCACATACTTCTGAAAATTTGGCTGTAAACACGCAGAAATTGCTAGAAAATGTGGTTTCAAGATTTTTCAAATTTCAGACTTGCTTGTTTTGCAACTTAGTTTTGCCTTTTGGCATCAATCTGTTTGAATACCCACCTTTCTGACACTTTAGGCTAACATGTAATTGCACATTTACTCAATGTAAAAAGAAAAATACTCAATTCGGCTTTCCCACGCCGGGGCTGGGAATCAGTTATTGGCTATCCTGAGCACTTGGCCAAATATTGACAGTATTTATTCACTTGTGGCAAACTTGATTCATTCTTTTGAAACATTAAATCTAGGGCCGGGAGTCAGTCATAGGTTGTCCCAAGCACTTAGCCAGAAATTGGCAGGGTTCCTCAATTGTCATAAACTTGATTCATTTTTTTGAAACACAAACTAAGAGTTGACAGCCAAATAGCACTTGATTTCTTGGAGACTTTCATAGGAGTAGGTGTCATCATGGAATTGTTTTACATGTCTAGTACAGGATGTCCATTTGTACAGTACTTGTTATAAATCCCAAAGGTTTATACAGGTGTGTGGTTATAACTGTTTACTTTGTAAAAATTGGGATTGAATAAATAGCCCCAGTTTGTTTCTACCTCAGTTATACACTGACAGGTAGTGAGACTAATGCGTCCTATCCAGTTAGAAAGGGTACATACTAGTTCAGGGGTGAGTCAAATTATTCTTATTTGAACTGCTTCAATACTTTCCATTAATTATGTTTGTTTTGATAGATGTTCATATTGAAGCTCTGCATTTATAAGCAGAACCTCACTGATTTAGCTTTTTAATCATTTGACACGTTTGTATTTATACACCATTATGTGGGTTGTTTTTCCTGAATATTTAGCTCAGACAAGCGCGCTACTCAGTGAGACATGTACGGGAAACATATTCTGATTGGTAACCCGGCGAGGACCCTAAATGCATTTGGGCTAATACAGCATATGTCAAATTTCTACAGAAAGTGACGAGAGTACTTCCATGTGAATGCAGGTTAGACAGTGACAGGTTAGCCAATGGCGTGTGGAGAGTTCGGACTATGGAATAGGTAACGACTAGCAGGAAATGGTTCTGCACGAAATCACATACACACAAATATATATACATATATATACACATATATATATATGTATGTATATATATACATATATATATGTATATATATGTATATATAAATGTATATGCATGTGTGTGTGTGTGTTCATAAACATAAAATATGCAGAACAAATATCAAATTGTATGATTTCAATATTGTTGACAAGTGGAATGTGGTTTGTGATTGCAGAAGCATTTTCGGATGTTGTCCATGGAGGAATATGCATATAAGTAGTCTTGCTGAACAAATATCTCACAAAAACAAAAGAAGTTGAGTTAAATATTTTTGGGGGGTACTAATTTCTTTAAGATGTTGCCTCAATGTGGAAGTTCAAAGGCAAAATTTGGAGCAACATAGTTGCAATGCAAACAAATTTATTAACTTTATTGCTCAGTTTAACTCAAAATTTATAGATATGCTTTACACACTGTCATATGTTGCCTTAATTCTCTCTGCTTCATGTTCAATGTTGTCTTTTCTTATTTCAATGATGTGATCTTCGAAGCCTGGGAAGGAGATTGTACATAGTCAAAGCACTAGTAGAAATATGTTTTATTTTGTATCGTAATTTAGGTTCCAATTTTGATGTTCAAAAATGCTGTTTGACTATAAACGTCCCTCATACTTTTGAAATCCTGTAGATATCACTGATCAAGGTAAACTAGGTCAACGTTTTGCACAAAATTCAACAAACAATATAAAAACTACTCTATAAATGTATTACGTATGTCAAAAAATATCACTATGCACAATACCATCTTCAGATTCCCTAAGCACAAGTCCCTGTAGGCAAGGTGTCCTCAATTTGAGCAAGAAAAGATTAAGGACGCACTGTTTGAACAGTGTATTTTATCAGGTGACATATTTGCAATCTTGCAAATAGGTATTAACGGAACTTACTGTTGTTCTCTATGAGCTAATATGATAATATAATTGACACTTTTCTCGACTAAACACACACACGCACTGAAACACAGACACACACACAGACACACACACACATAAAACACACACATATATATATATATATATATATATATATATATATATATATATATATATATATATATATATATATATATATATATATATATATATATATATATATATATATATTCATTTATTTATTTATTTAAGCACGGTCTTCATACGCTTTACCTGTGTTAGTGAACTTGATTTTTTGTAGATATTCTTTAATGCGCACTCTAGATGACAGAACATGACAGTGGTCCTGAGTTTACTTAAATAGGTGCCAAGCACTCTACTTTTTATAATGTTACACTGTATTTAATGTCCTTTTTTGGCTTTGTTTTCCCGTGTGCTTTTATATGTCATATTGTTCATTGTTTGATTCCATACAGTATCTAAATTTTATGTTAGAATATATGCGATTATATAAGGTCATGGGACAAGGTGTTTTATAATAACTGCATCTTCCCCAACTTACTATACTGGCTATCTGCCAAGAGATTGTCCGGTGGTGCGCTTGTTCTACAACTTCAAGAGTTTCTTGAGTACATTTGCATGCTGACATTTCATGGTCAGATGGTAATTCTGTTCACAGAATTACCGCTTGATGGGGTCTCAATCATATTCTGAGAATATTGTTGGAATTTATGACAAGTTATAACAAAATGAAAGTTTATGTTTTCACACTTCACAGTAAGTCACACTTCACTCATAAAGCTTACCCTCTGAGCCTGTTTCTCTCTAGCATTCTTGGTGGTTTTTATGATGGCCTATTTTTTGGGGTAGCATGCGTGTTCTTTCTATGGAAAATATCAACTTTCTTAAACATTCGTAAAATGTTAATCAGTCAACATACAATTATGATGCGGTCCATAGTTGTAGTATTGGTCCGTGGCCTGATGGTTTCCTCGACGACCGCTTTCGACGATTCTAAGATGGCATAAAAAAACATTATCGTATCAGTGCCACCACTTTAAACTTATTCTCATTGAAAAATATCTCATAAATTGACTCCTTTGTACCTTTAAAATCTGTCTCCTGTGATGTTGTATTCAATACTGGACGTTATCAAACAGATCGATCAGACTTATGCCAAATCAGGTTTTACAGTAACCAATTTAGTTTCATGAGTCTCTTTTTACCATTCACCACCCGTAAATTTAATGACCTTCCTAACCACACTTCAAACGCAAGCTCCTTATTGCAATTCAAGTGTAAATTAAGTACTTCATCTCAATCCGTAGACCAACGCCTTAATCAATGTAAATGTATGCCGCATGCAGGTCTTTATCTTCATATATGCAATACCAAGCTACCATCACCCCCACCCCCAACACCCCTTTCCACCATGATCATATTTTCAAGAACCAAATGTGCTGCTCATTCCTGCATGTAGCTGTTTTTGGCCGGTAATTTACACTAGACCTTTTTCTCGATATATCGTAATTATAAAGCAACACCAATATATGCCCTGCGAAACACACAAACGCACGCCAGGCTTCAGGTACCGGGGCTTCCATTCCACAGGTGACATCCTCAAGATTATTTTTCTTCACCGAAAACGATATTATGTTTGAGACAGTTCAAGCATTCTTTTTTTATTTGGAAGCTTTCTACTTTAACTTAATCTCTTATTCATGTAAAGGGTACTACAAATCCTCTGTCTGGTTCGTTCGTCCATAAGGAGAATTCCGTGGTCCTCTTGACCTCAAATTTTATTGGTAATGTGTAGCGTCAGGTGTCTTCCCTTAACTTATTCAGTGGCAATCACGCCTTAAGTCTATCTACTTATGTCGAGTTAGTCTAAATTATTATCATTAGGATCCTAGATTCGTAGTACTCGTAAAAAGACCTTTCATTCAAGTACCAGTATGCCTATAGTCCCAGAGAGAATGTCCCAGGTCAACAGCTTTTGTCGGTGCGCACTTGGCACATTGCGCCAAGTGCGCGCCGAAAAAAGCTGTTGACTCAGTCCAAAATTTGGCACTGAAAATGGTAATACTGAAAAACCTCCAGATTATTCCCTGGGAAACCTGTTTAGATTATTCCCAGCTGGACTCTTTGGGCAGACCGGTTTCAAAAATTAAATATTTTGTTTGCGATTATGAATCAGTTGATCTCTCTGGTCATTTTTGTCAACTTGGATGTAAATCATTTTCAGCGTATTGTCGTTTACCTATGTCCAGCCAAGAACAGTGCAAATGTTAGTTATTCACTTTGTTTGTGGCCAGCAGTGGCTTCGTAGGCCGATTTTTGAGTAAAACCTCACCTAGGTGATTAGTGCCTGGTGTAGACATTGGCATTTGCATATCTGATGAGACGAGAAACTGTCAATTGTCACTGATCATAACTTTGTTGGTATCTAAACCGAGAAAGGACATTGTGAACTTGCCATTGTTTAGTAGAACCACTGGGAGTAAGTCTTTTGTGTTAACAGCGTGTTTACATGGTATGAGCGTGCCATGCAGAGGATGCAATCATGGCTACAGTTCTTGTTCTTGGTTTAAAGCAGGCGGCTTCCAGCGCGTAGTCCCCTTTCTGCCTCGAGCAATAGCCTTATGCAAAAACGGTGACCTATATATTACAAAACTTAAATGTTGACCCTTATTATTATAATTGATGTGCTAAAAACAATTCATTTCTATAAGCAAAAATGTTAATTTCGCATGAACACGTAAAATGTGGAAACAAATTCCTCATTATTTCATAGAACTGCAAAGAGTTGACACCAAAATTAAAGGCCGTGGGCAATTCTCTTTCCATAAATCTTCATGTCTGCTTGTGTTGAAGTTACAGATCTTCTGCCATTATACAGACTGGTTCATTGACGTTAACCTCTTTATTTTTCCAAGACAAATACCAATGATAACTTTTATCGCGCTATATTTGGCCATATTTGCTAACATATATTCTTTGAAAATATTTTGTATTTTGATCAAAAGGTCATATTTTTTAATTATCATAACTTTTGTGATGGTGGCCATTTTAAAGATGTACACGCACTGTTTAATTATGTAAATGTTTTTCACTCCAGGGAGTCAGACGCCTGCTGACTCAAGTCAAGGGTATAGCTCTACCACCTTTAAGAATTGTAGCGTTAGTACAGAAGGGCGAAGCACCATCTCCGTGTGAAACACATCCTGTCATCAGTATTATAAATTGGCGACTTTAACAGTGGTGTAAAAAGTATTAATAGCTTTGCCCAAACTCATGTACACGGACTCAAAATAGCGGAACAGGCCATAGTATTAATATTCTCCAATTTAAATAGGTCACCAGTGCCTGGTTGCCTACTCAAAATGTAAAACGATTCCTTGACATCATGTTTTCTGTAGACATTTAGCTCTACAAACTTTAATCCGCACACACGCACACACACACACACACACGTCTATATATATATATATATATATATATATATATATATATATATATATATATATATATATATATAGATAGATAGATAGATAGATAGATAGATAGATAGATAGATATAGAGAGAGAGAGGAAAAAGAGGGACAGAGAGAGAATGAGAGATGTGTAATCTTCAATTAATTCCAATCCAACTCTTAACGATACAATTTGTATATTAATACTGCCAGTTTATATATCCGGGGTTTTTTTGTTTGTTTGCTTGTTTGTTTGGGTTTTTATTTTTTTTTTTGGGGGGGGGGTGTTTTTTGTTGTTGTTGTTTTTATTTTGTTTTTCCTTTGTTTTTTCTTTGTTTTTTTGTTATATATATATATATATATATATATATATATATATATATATATATATATATATATATATATATATACATAAGGGGACTACGAATCTGCGCCTCTTATGTATGTTCCCTCTCTCCTCCGTTTTCGATATATTTCACTGTTCGTTAGTTAGGAATTAGATGTATACCTTGATTTCCTTTTAACGACATCTGCTGTCTTGGCGTTCAATAAACGTAGTTGAATTTCGGGTAAAAGATCTCTCTGCTCTGCAGGGGATGCTTCTCAATAGCACTCATAAAAACTGTAAGGGGGAGTTCCATCAGATTATTATCAGCCCTCCAGGAATAGTGTAAGTCCATTTAATTAACCCATATCGAAATCATGCTACTCTAGAATAGTTAACACTTACCTGCCCTTTTTGAATGCTTGCTCTGGGCGATCCGACCAGACAGATTCATTGTCGGGGCGGCCTTTGAGTCTGTTCTGCCAAATACATGAAACACGCCAATGTTTGTCGGTTTTGGCATACTTTACAGAAGGAGTATTTGTGCAGTCAGGCGCAGAATACATTTTGAAGATTCCAGTCAACGGGGAACGGGGTTTTGCTGACACACACACACACACACACACATACATACATACATATATATATATATATATATATATATATATATATATATATATATATATATATATATATATATATATATATATATATATATGTATGTATGTATGTGTGTGTGTGTGTGTGTGTGTGTGTGTGTGTGTGTGTGTGTACTAAGAAAAGGAATTCAGATCAGGACATAAATAAGCAAATGCAATAAAAAAAGAAAAAAGGAAAATCGGAAACCAGAAGCAACAACCAACCAACCCCAACCCGTCACCCCTCACGAAAGGTATTATTTAACTACATTTATTCCTTTATCTTACACCTGTGCATTTTACTTGGTACATCTAGAAAGACACATAGTTGAAGCTGTATATGCTTGGTCAGTAGTATATGCTTGTGCTGATAATGACGACACCCAATGACGAGGACGGCGATGCGGACGATGATTATGATGATGATGATCGCACGTTTCTATTAATTAACCAAATGGGATGCTGTGACATGATAAACAGAAAAAGGTACATGCCATTATGATATATGTATAGGAGTTTGAGAAAATTGCCTCCCACAAAGAACCGAATTCGCAACTTAGAAAAGTATGTATTGCGTTGCCAATCAAACGGCAGCGGCTGTGCTTTGTTCCCTGTAATGACTACTGTGTACAGAATGTTAATAGGTAAAATTTGTCACCTCATCGCCGTTATATATTATTCATGAGAGCGTCAATGAACGTCATGATAATGTACGGTTATTTACCTCCAATAACCTGAATCAAATTTCCAGATAGTTTTACAGGAATTTGTCATTCGCAACCAGACGAGATGCAACCATCGGGTTTTGGCTGAAATATCAAATATGTAATCAATATACAGGTCCAGGTTAAGATGACTAATGGTCAAGGGGTCTGACGTCAATCAAAGGCATATAGAATTGCATGTGTAAGTTGTATAGCTAGAAGTCTGTTTGGAAGACATTTGTGATTGTGATTCAGATTCACTTGAACATATTTATCCGTGGTCAAACCAGTTTCCATGCATAAACCATTTTTTTGGGGGGGGATGTTTGTTTTTTATGTTGGTTGTTTTTGTTTTTGTTTTTTTTTTTTTTTGTTTTTTTTTTTTTTGTTTATTTGTTTGTTTAACTTTTTTTGTTTGTTTTTTTGATTCAGGAGGTGAATTCCATTCTACCCTCCTTGGTTTGATGCATATACCACACAGACAACTATATATTATGTATTTGGTAGTTCCATTTAACCAAACATACGCATCTAAGATTAATAAAAAGGGGGTGTCAAAACGACGAGAAAACAAAGAAACGTGGAACTAACGTAACAACGAAGCTACTAATGCTCCTCAAAGATGTATATACACAATGAAAATGTAACTGCCGTCGTGTCTTGATCGTGTACATTTAAGGGTCCCTTTCAATCTCACATCTGTGTTCCCTGAACTTATAGCAGCAAGTCTTAATGAATAGAGAAATCAAGATATGCTATAAGAACATCTGCATTATTCTGGTTATCCAAGGTTTATTACGGTTGTTGTGTGTGTGTGTGTTTGCACTGACAGATGTATGCCAGCTGATCATAAGAAGGTACTTTGTCAATTCATATTTTTCTCATTATATTCCAAAGATGGCGCCACACCGCACAATGTAAAACAAGAACAAAAGGGTGATCCGAGCTAAAAGATCTAAACCCGAGATCCAAACACAGCTTGGGTATTTTGGGGGTTGAGTGAGGGTTTATTGTACGTCTTATACCATTTTATGCTACCGGTTTTTCTTCATTGAAATTTCATAAAATCATCATTATCTTCATAATAATAATTATAATTATAATAGACATCATCATGAAAGCAATCTCCATCATAAGTGTATTCAAATCGGCAAATGTATTGCTACCAATGTAGTTATCGTCCCCCCTACCCCCCCCCCCCCCTTGGGTTTCCAGATGGCAGGTGGACATGTAAAAGGAAGTCGGAGCTTATATAAGAATAACTACCTTTTGAGGTTTCTATACAAGGAGACATGCTCACAGGCAGCGTGACATAACATTATGTATACATAGCTATTTTTAAGCTGATAAAACAAAGATAGCCGGTGTGAGGTAGAAAGTCTTAGAAGCCTTGAAATGAGGTTTCAAGATATCGGCAAAAGGAGCTCGTCTGATTTATCAGGAAAGACTTCCGCAGGATTGGGCTTCTTTTTCTTCCCCCCCCCCCCCCCCCCCCCCCCCCCCCCCGTTTTGGTTGCTTTTTGGTTTCTGGTCGTTTGTTTTCTTGCGCTTTTTTCCGTGTTTTTGTTGGGTTTTTTGTTTTGTTTTTGTTTTTTTGTTTTGTTTTTGTTTTTTTTTTTGTTCTTTGTTCTTTTTGTTTCATTTTTTGTCTTAAATTTACTTTTAAAAAGTGGTCCCCATGTCACTTCAACCCTAAACCATGGCACAACAATAAACTACTATGATACTGGACCTCAATGAATGAACTCGTTCCAACTGCATCAAAATTGCAATTGAAGAGGAACGGACATTTTCCATTTCAGGAATAAATGCTCAAGACCACCAGGGACACGAAATAATTAACAAAGAATACAGCAGGAAATATAAGAGGAATATTGATGAGAGATTCACACTGTAAATTGGTCAATTTTATAGCTAATTTCAGGAATTGTCCCTGGTGATGAGGGACATTTGGCATCTCTGCTAATAGTGTGAACGTAACGCACACCCGCACAGCAGAGCATCATCGGCATGAAGATTAAACAAAATATTACAATTTCACCTAAACGTAAAGTATAAAATACACTGAACAAGAGTAACCCAAACAATGAGGCTTTGTAATTGCAGATGATAGCCGTAACGTGCATTCGCATACATAGAATAGGTTGTTTCCAACCAACGCGATAGGGCTGGACGAGCCCAAAGGTTGAACCAGTTATACCACAGGATAGCATTATGTGAAACAGAGACGTGGTGATTCACTACAGGGAGCACTGCGGACAAGCCTGTGAGTACTTTACCATATTTGTAGAGAGCAGAAAGATAACATTCTGAGCACCAAAGAAGTTTCTTGATTTGACGCACGAGCCTGAATGCTAAGTGAAACCCCACAGTTTCTCTCCATTCAAGTCTTGATTGGCACTTAGTACTTACTCAATGCCTTCAGACATATTGAAAAGGTATCAGACTGAAAGTAGAACTTTTAAAACTCAATATACAAAATTTCTTGCGGACCCAACCTATTTTCGTAGGATTTTGGCGCTAGGGTGGCCTATGATTATTACCATATGTTTATCCGTACAAACATACATAAGTACACATTGCCTGTAACGTAAAAACAAAAACAAAAAACAAAAAAAAAACAACAAACAAAAAAAAAACAAAAATAAAAGAAAAAAAAAACAAAAAAAAACCAACAGAACAGAACAGAACAGAACAGACCAAATACAAAACAAAACACAAACAAACCAAGAAACAAACAAATCAAACAAAAACAAACAGTTAACATCAAGAAAAACGTACAATTAAAATGTCCAGATCCCAATAACATTACATTGTACTCAGCTGCTCGATGCTTGCTACGCATTCTGCGTTTGTGAGTGTGCACTGCATCTCTTCCTCTTTAATTATACGGACTTTTCTTATCAGGGAGCCAATGGTTCATGTATCTGGGTTTCCAGGTACTGGGTAGATGCTGCTTAAGATACTACTCAGATTACAGGAGGGGAAGTTTGATTTCAGCAGGCTACATATTTGGCAAGGACATAATTTAAGGAATTACTTACAGTGGATTGACTTCCTAGCAATGCCATTCTGGTTAAGATATTGACAACCTTGTTGTTACTGTTGAAACAATAATAAAAAAAATGTAAAAGAATTTGACAAATCATGTAATAAACTGTTTAAACATCCAAGTTTTCACATATTACAGGCAGTAAGGCACAATGCCTATTGTATGGTAGTTTCTAAAATAGCCAGATTGCTTTACCCCGTGCTTTTAAGAACATGTCGGCACTTCCTCCTGAAAAGTCCCATAGGTGGCCACCATAAAAGGGCGTGCAACATGTCTTGAATGGATTATATTGTGTGATCGAGTATGTATTTATGGATTGGGAATCAATCAAATTTACCTCGGTAGTGAATCTGCCGACATGGTCTCCTATGTTGTCTACACTGACATCCATACCCATGTAAGCCCCTAAACATTTCCAAGATTTACACTCTGGGATGGATTATCCATCTGGGAATAGTGTAGAGCAATCTGTTCCCTTACATGCAACCAAGTTAATCAGTTTGGATTTATTAGCATTAACGAGGATATTATAATATTCTCTTGGAAGAAGTGAACAAATGGCTAATAATTTGATCATAGACGTTGAGGCTGGAACTAGGAGAGCTGCATCATCTGCATAAGCAACAGTTCCTGAAAATCTATTTCCAATATGGCATCCAACACCACATGTTCTAAGTTTCTGGATAAGGTCACCTATATAAACCCCAAAAAGAATTGGTGAAAGCACCCCCAACTTGCTTGACACCTTTTGAGCAGTTACAGGATTTTGACTTTGCATTACCCCATACAACTCTCGCATTTTGATTGACATACATGTAGGGGGCATATTAGTGGGCATAACCTTCTGTGTATCAATAATGAAAACAATTTTACATATTCAGCCCTGTCAAACGCTTTGATGGCACCCAAGAATACCAGATGAACTTCAGTGCCCATTTGTTTGCAGTAATTTACATATTCTGAAACTACAAATGAGCAGTGAGAGGTAGATGCATTAGGTTTGAACCCACATTGCAACTCCGATGTGTCAAGTACGTCACGATTGTCTCTACCGCGCTGCACGAAGCTATTCAGTGGATTATATTCGCACTTAGTGGTCATGCACCATGAGAGATACCGATCATTTTTGTTCAATAGGTCACTGTAAACTCAATGTGGGATTTGGTTACCTTTTTCGGCTAGAACATTTTATTTTGTACTTCTGGCAGTTTATTGGCTCACATCCAGCACTTTCTCACATTTTTACTAATCTCTGTTATCCCTTTCTTGGCAAAATTCGTGCCTGGTCCATATCCAACTTTTGCCGGAATGCACCCTGTCTTGATTTCCACTGATTTGTGCTGCATTTGTGTAAGGGCAAATTCAATGCAATCATTCCTTTTTTTTTCTTCTATTCTATTGTCAGGTTTAATTTGGTTTCCCTTTGTCAGAAGATACATGATGAATACACATTTCTTTATTTTGGATAAGTTTGAATTTGTATTTAGCAAATTTGTCCCGTATACTGGTACATATACAAGTTCATATAAGTTTTCATAACCTTGCCATTATAGACATGAACTCATGTCAGATCTTGTGTTTATGTATTTGCTACTGTTTCACGCTCAAGTCCATTAAATTGTCGTAGGTTGTCTTTACCAAATGCTAAATAAAATCAAGCAGGCCGCTATCACAAAAACCAAACGGAAAGGAAACTTGTCTTCAAATTTACGGCTGCAAAACATGGTTTATGGTTTCCCGCTGATCCCGTTTGAATACCATTTGGTGGTTGAAGGCTTCAATTTTCAACATTTTAATCGAATGTGATGATATACAAATGATGCAGGGGAGCCTATGTGTTATTGAAGGTTATCTGTCCGAGGAGATCAATAACACACGAGGCAAAACGAAAAATGATAGATAGATAGCTTTGGACTTTAGTAAAACAAAACAAAAACAAAAAACAAAAAACAAACAAAAAAGAACAAAAACAAACAAACAAACAAACAAACAAACAAACAAAAAAGAAAAAATGTAAAACAATTAGGAAAAGATCTGAAGTAACCAATATTAATAACAAGTACTAGTTAGGCCTACAAATCTCCTTGCACTTTGTAAAGTCAACAGTAAAAATAGAAATAAATACAATGGTAGACCTTTTATAATATGTTAAACACTAAATGGTTTATCGTGACGGATGCATATAAAATCTTAAAATTGAAAACAACTCGGCAGTTATAGAAATTTCGTTTAAAGTCAAAAGAGCGGCTTATCACGCAAGCTTACCGCAAAAGAGGGAATCGCTAGCATGGGGTTATTGATGTATAACACATGGCCCGCAAAGACCAAAGGGCCAGTCAGTGCTCGTCTTTTAATCCAATTATAATAAGCTTATATCATAATACCGATTAATTAATGCATGGGTTTAGACATAGACAGTGAGTCAATTGGACTTGGAATGCAGAGGGATTTGAATATGCTCTTTGTTGCTTGTTGTTGTTGTTGTTTGTTGTTGTTGTTGTTGGTGTTGTTGTTGTTGTTGTTGTTGTTGATATTGTTGTTGTTGTTGTTGTTGTTGCTGTTGTTTTTGAGTGTTTGTTATGTGCAGAACTACACGAAGGGTGTAGCACTGTCGCTCCCCTTTATATAACTGGTGTTTGGATTCAAGCGACTTTGGGAAAACATTCCATTATGTATACCTCATTTTTGAGTGATATTCTTGGTCGCACAAAGTAAGTGATTTTTTGCCCACTGAACCCAGCGTAGTGCCAAATAAATGGTGAAAACATAAGGTTTGAATATCACGTTTGTAATTTATAAAATCCCATGATATATGTACCTAAAGCTCCAAATGCAAAGATCCAATATAAAATCGATGTTTATCGTGATCACGAAATGTGTGGATAAAAGTTGACAGCATTAAAGTAGACCTTTACTTAAGCTGCTCTACCCACGTGATCAACAGCGTGAAAAGCGAATTGGGCCTATGTTTTGACTGCTGTGCCGACAAAGCCAACTGCATGAAAATATATATATATATATATATATACATATCTATGTATATGTGTGTGTGTGTGCCTGTGTGTGCCTGTGTCAACATGATGTAATCTCTTACAAAACGGTGTAACGGTTTAGACAACGACAAAGCCAACAGCATGAATATATATAAGAGTGTGTATGTGTGTGAGAGAGAGAGAGAGAGAGAGAGAGAGACAGAGAGACAGAGAGAGAGAGAGAGAGAGAGAGAGAGAGAGAGAGAGAGAGAGAGAGAGAGAGAGCATAAACAAAAACTATGCTTTGGCTTTCCCGTCTGTACTGCTGATGTAATCTCTTACAAAACGGTGTTACGGTTTAGACAACGAGAGAGCCAACAGCAGAATGTATATATATATATGAGAGAGAGAGAGAGAGAGAGAGAGAGAGAGAGAGAGAGAGAGAGAGAGAGAGAGAGAGAGAGAGAGAAGCTATTCCTTGGCTTTCCCGTCTGTGCTGCTAACAAGTAGAGTAAATTACATGTGGGCCCGGGCCGTGCTGCTTGTAGCATTTATTTATTTGTGGTGCACTTGACCTGCGTGCAATTTTGCAGACACTTGTTTTGTGGGTGCGATAAAAGCCTGTGCCAATGAACGTGTGCTCTTTCCTTATGAATGAAGTGATAATTTTAACATTTCAATGCACTGGGTAATAAAATCTTAGGCTTGTTTTGGTTTTTGTTTATTACATAGGAAAATCAGATACACTGACAATTCTGTGATAGTAGTGGGGGTTACAAGGGTGTTATTTCCATTAAAGCAAATTATGTCATCGGAATTAAATGCCAATTTTACCAATAGGACCCCCGGGTCTCTCACATGGCTTTTGCTTTGCTGTTTTCCATTCATGCGATCTAAATCGGCTGTCTGGAGTCTTTTATTTCCTCTGTAGATTTCCTTACCTATAAAAAACATGTACGAAAAGGATTTTACGGCACTTTTCTTAAACTTCTCGTAGAGATGAAGTCCTTATGGGGCATTGCAGTTCATGATATAACAATTATAATTATACAAACGATCGCAACGGCGCCACGTGCATCTTCCGTCAAGTTCCCCCCCCTCCCCAAATATATATTTATATATCACAACCCAATCTCAATCTATCTATCTATCTATCTATCTATCTATCTATCTATCTATCTATCTATCTATCTATCTATCTATCTATCTATATATATATATATATATATCTATCTAGCTGTCTGTATGTATGTATGTATGTCCGTCCGTCCGTCGGAAAACCATGATCATACTCACATTTTGCAAAATTTCTTTCTTTTTAATCTTCATCCAGTACAGTGGAACAGGTGGCTTTCAGCTATTACCTTAGTACACTTTACCTCATAACACCTCCAGGCAGCTTTATGGTGCTAAAAATTGTATTACTGTTTACTGGTTTAGACCAGTGTCGGTATGGTGGAATAGTGTATGAAGCTTTTAAGTTTCAAATGAGACGTCCGTCTGTCTGTCTGTCAGTTGTCTGTTTATCATCCCCAACTGGTATAAGTACATGTAATTCTTTAGACAAAATGAACAGATCTTTCAGTGTTAAATTTGAGAAGCACGAAGAGATTCTTAACAACTGATGCTTAAATATACATTTCTAAGAGTGATATAAAAGATGTCTTGCCGTCTAGTTTTCAAAGGAGGTCGATCAGACAGTTCTGCATCAAGATGTCTTTCGTCCATCGAGCAGAACAAAAGTTTGATTTCTTCAATATTTAATGCATGTAAAATACAGTGGTACCTGTCTTCAGAGACCACCCACAACGACCCATCGGAATAAAATGGTCCTTTCTGACAGGTGGTCCCTTAAGGGAGGTAAAATTCAACTCAAATATGCTAATTAAATGTTGAGACTGGTCCTTTTGCACAGGTGGTCCTCAGCAGAGGTGGGCTGATAGGCAGCTTCTACTGTGCCACACAGCATATAAGAAAGAAACTTACGCGCAGTACAATGTGACTCAATGCACAATTTGACCCTTCTTTCCTCGGATCCCGGTACCGGTGTTAACCCCTTCGGAACTGAACCCAGAGTGTGTTAAGGAAAAGCGACGACTAATAGCTCACAGTTTCGATGTTTTTATTCTCTCGAAATGAATAACAGATGACCGTGCGACCCCAAACCCGTTGTGGTAATTCAATGGAGAGAGGCCACGTGACTGAACATTAAGGTTAAGTAAGTCTGGGTGATATATTCTTTTTGCTGCCAACGGCTAAAGTTAATTTGCATCTGATTTGAATTTCTTTCTTTCGGCCTTGGAAGAACGGCACGTTGTTTGATGTTGCTTAAACTATTCTTTATCATTTTAATCAGCATCCGAAGGACTAGAATAAATAATCGATCGTTCTTTTTCGCAGGGATAAGTGATTAATTTCGCCTATATCTGATTGAAAGCTAAGAAATAAAGTAGGAGAGATACACAGAGACCAACAGAAATTGACGAGTTGTAGACGTTTTTGACACAAGAATACAATGGAGCCTACCATTATCATCGAAGCTTTGCCAAGCGACACAGGGAAACGAAATCAATGTGTAACAACGACTATACAACTTTCTTGTCGTCAATTATAGTACTGATGCGCGGTAAACTGTTTTATTACGGGTTGTTCCCTCACAAGGCGTTGTACACAGTACAATTAAATTCAAAGAATTGGACTGCAGTATGAAAACGTAAGAAGTAACAATCACAAAAAGCCCCTCATTATAAGCTATGTCAACATTAAGAGAATTCGTGTAAGTCTGGACTGCTAAATATTTCGACAATATCATACAAAAATGGCCGTGTGGAATATTCTTAAAGGGAATTGTTCCTGATCACTTCAGTTCTGCATTGTGTGGTAAACATCCAGATATGTGCAAAATTATGATGTCCACACAATGAGTTAAAACAAAACCCATTTCAAAATTATAAAATTGATGTTAAATTGCCTTCTGATTATTCTTGTTCCCATCCGGGCTACTGACGAAGCAGAGACCCCAGGCTTCCTTGATAGCCTTTAATGGTTCAAATTTTAAATCAAGTCTCAAATGTCTAACGATTGCAAAATTGATTTAAGCCATAGCCCTCTAATCTCATCAAAACATGACCTCATAGGTATTTTCAGTTGTCCATCGATACTAAATTCAAGTTCTTCTCTTTACTAAAACGGCTGGTTCAGGACAGTACCTTTCATTGCTGCGTCTGAGACTCAAATAGTTTCAGGGTAGGCTGTTAAGCCAGTCTGGTAAACGTCTGAGAGATTAAGTTTTATTTACGTTTTATTTTATATTATTTTATTTTACTTTTGTTTTTATTTTATTTTTCTATTTTCATTTTTAGTTATTTATTTCTTTATTTCATTATAAACATATATATATATATGTATATATATATATATATATATATATATATATATATATATATATATATATATATATATATATATATATATATATATATATATATATATATATATATATATATATATATATATTTGCTGAATAAACCCGAGCACGGTAACTTTATTTTACATAACTGGGACGTCGTAGAATGTTTCAGCTGTAATACCTTTGTCATATTGGAAGTAGAATAAAATACATGCCAATTATTCAACATATTTTATATGTCCTTGACCACTGTTTACATAGAGGAATACCACCAAGCAGCATCTATGATACACACAGGTATACAAATTTGGTCCAAGGTATTTATTATCACACTGATCTATTGAAAAACTATTACGGTTATCTGAGCTTCCTCCAGAGCTTCTTGTCACAAAGGTGCATGCTACCGCCTCATCGTTCCACGTAGAGTGTCAACTGGATCGATCGATTTTTTTCCTCATGTGACTGTTTTCGAAGACTGTTGTCCAAAACAAGCGCTTCTTTGTTTTCCAGTTATAGAGTTCGTAAATAGGACCATTTTGTCTCAGCAAAAATTGGCCGGGAGGCACGTGAACGGAATCTTTTAGAGAATGAAGCAGATGCGTTTCAATCATGGAACATTGATAGCTAAATTTGGCCGGGAGAGAGGCGGAAGCAACGTAATTCCCACCAAATAAAACGACTGTTTTCCTATCTGTGAGGTTTAGCGTCAATCAGTGACAGGAATGTGGATGGCCTGTTTGTCACTAAAACAGCCATCAAACAAATAAAACCGTTATAGCACGAAGTCCTCCTTCTGCTCACATTCCGGCACGTTCAGCATGTTAACTGTGTGGTGCCCACAAGTGTACACATAGCAAGGATTATTTTTATATATATTTACTTATTTCTGTATTTATCTATTTACTTACTCACTTACTTACTTACTTACTTACTTACGTATTTATCTATAAATTAATTAATTTATTTATTTATTTATTTATTTATTTATTTATTTATTTATTTATTTATTTATTTATTCATTTATTCATTCATTTTTTCATTTATTCATTTATTTATTTATTTATTTATATGCCCCCACCAGGGGGCATAAAGATTTACCCTTGTCCGCCCGTCCGTTCGTCCGTTCGTCCACCGGACATTAAGATTTTCACATTTGTATCGCGCATATCTCCAAAAGCGTTTGAGGTGCAACCATGTAACTTTGTGGAAACATCTATCAATGTTAGAAGGTGTGCACCTGAGGTTTTGCTTCTCTCTTTGATTAATTATATTGTGTTAATTAGTCATGAATCAACGTAGGTTAATTGTTAATTCGGCATTAGACTTTTCACATTTGTGTCGCATGTATCTCAAAAGCGATTTGAGCTTCAACCATTCAACTTTGTGGCAACATATATCAATATATGAAGGTGTGCACCTGAGATTTTGTTTCTCTCTTGGATTCTCTATCTTGCGTGAAATAATCATTAATCAACTCGGGGGAAATGTTGATTCGACATTAGGCTTGCCATATTTGTGTCGCATGTATCTCAAAAAGTATATGAGGTTCAACCATAAAATTTGTGGAAACATCTATAAATTTATGAACGTGTGCATCTGGGCTTTTGTTTCTACGTTGGATTAATTTTCTTGTACTGATTAATCATTAATTAACTTAGGGGAAATGTTGATTCGACGTTAGACTTGTCCAATTTGTGTTGCATGTATCTCAAAAAGTGTCTGAGTTCTTACACCAGTTACATGCCATATTCTTCCCAATGCTGATCTCCTTTGAACACATTTGTTTATCTATTTGTTTGTTTATTTATTTATTCATTTATTTATTTTTTATTAATTTATTTATTTATTTATTTATTTATTTATTTATTTATTTATTTATTTATTTATTTATTTATTTATTTATTTATTTATCTGCTCTGTTGCTAGATACCTGTTTATAGTTGACTAGGGAAACTGGTTTACATTACTGACATTAATTTGCTTTCTCTATTTTGCTCTTTTTTTTTTTACTGTTGCACATTCACTGATTGAAAGTTTGTTTTTGCTTTTTTTTATGAAAGTATGGGATGAGTGTAATGAAACCAGGTGAATTCTTCTTGTTATAGCACACGTCAGGCATCTCTAACATGTGTTTTGGTGCAGGCCTCAGTATAAATGTTTTTCATACAGAGCCTTTTTTGTATCCTTGAATTTTAACAGCATGACCAGATTCGCAGCTGTTTTACTCCGGACTTTAGTCAATATCATCTTGTAATTTGATTCTGTTTGTGTGTGTGTGTGTGTGTGTGTTTTGTTTTTGTTTTGTGTGTGTTTTTTTTGTTTTTTGTTTTTTGTTTTTTTTTTTTGTACGTCGTGTTGGCATTCAACACTTTGACGTCACCACGAGAGGTTGTTATTTCTGGACTATGTTTTTAGCAGTGAAAGATGAAAAATCAGTGATTGCAAATATCTCTGACGGTCATATATTCCTTTCATTATTTTGAAATGGCACAATGGAGCAAGATATAGGCAAACAACATTTAAGTTTTGTATTATCTGAGACTTTGATTGATATACCATGTTACAAATTACATGTAAATCATCAAAATGTGAGGCGGCAAATGTTAAGTTATAGGCGTATCTTAATGTAGCATGTCAATGTGAACAATTTGGAATCCAACCATGGCTATTTAGTAAAATTAGATATAGAAATAGGATTCGCAAAAATTGCATTTGTGTAATGCATGGAAGCAATGTTCGCGTGTTCTTCTGCAACATTGGGCCGTGGTTTCCGTCAAACCTCGCGAAGGAAGTCAGGATCCAATGCTTATGACGCTGAGTTGTCGACCCTTTTAGTGCTTGGTACTTCAATTATCTTGATTATCATTACAATTCGGCCTCCAAATTTTCCACACAAAAGCCTCTAATTCACGCAGCAGCATGCCCAGAGTAGACTTGGCGGTGTCACAGAAAAAAAATGTCTCGAGCGACAGCTTCCCTCGGCGTTGTGCAAAGATTTTAATATCAGGTCACAAATGAGCACTTTAAAGGTTAACAACACATCTTATAGCCGAAGACAATAACTTATGGACCTCGTTAGCGTCAAAAGACTCAGGGAAGTAAGGACGCTTGAAAATCCACACGCGTTCTCAGTAATTAAACTTCCATGTTAATTTTATTTTAAGCACTTTATTTACAGTACAGTTTTGAGAGTCACCTTATTTCGAAGCCTCCTAACAATGTTCATTTGTATGTAACTGTGCATAACATGCCAAGCTACCGATCTGCCTCCAATCATATTACGTATGCTCTTGAATGGGATTTGGTGCTGTTCGGCCAGATGATCGATGCCGACGGTTGCTGGTTCGAGACACGGCCGTCCGGTGGTATTTCAATTTCCCTTGCCGTGCACGGCCAGGATGATAATTTGACTTAAAAAGTTAACTTGATAATGTGCTGGTTATATACCTAGTTATGTTCAATTGAACAAGGCCGTGTTTACATATATTTTACATGCAGATATCCGTTGCAGATTATTACTTTATATGGAAACTAAAATTTGCCGTGTCAACTAAAACACCATGCAAGGTGAACTCCCAAAATGCAGTACAGTGATAAGCCTAGAGTGCACAAATGGAAAAAGGTATGATACTACAGTAGATGAATGGAAATCAAAATAGATAGATAGATAGACAGATAGATACATAGATAGATAAATAAATAAATAAATAAATAAATAAATAAATAAATAAATAAATAAACATGACCCAGTGCCACTGCTACGATAGTATACCAGTGGTTTCATTCTTCTGCAAGTGGTTTGATTCAGTACTGGTGTCTTCTTCAATTTTTAACTTATGCCAAATATTATTCTGTTTTGTGTGTGTGTGTGTGTGTGTGTGTGTGTGTGTGTGTGTGTGTGTGTGTGTCTAGTTGAAGCAGCCTTCAGATCCTTGGCAATGAATTTTAGGGGAACACAAGGACGATGGCTTTTGCTTAATGGAACACAAAGTCTTCTTTTCATAGCAAACACCCGCTAAAGAAAATTTACGAGAAGTCAGTCTACGCACATAGACAGTTGGTGGCCAGCAGCGGTCAGTAAAGTACCACAGTATGCTTATGTGAACTGTCGTGTATGAAAACCGTGCGAAAATCTCAACCGGACATGTCGCCAGCATCGTAATTAATTGAAAATACTATTTTTCTTCCCATCTACATGTATATAGTATGTAGACGTCTACGTGCGTGTCTCTCTCACAAGATTTACGTGCACGTGTACATCAGGCACATAAACGAGAGTTTTATCGCCACCCTTTCTTATACAGAGTTTGACCTGGTGGACCCCACTGACGGAGACCAGAAATTCGAATTTCAGAACAATTAATTGATGATTTTATCGCCATCCTGTTTCCAGAGATTTTGGTTTAGCACGCCCAACTGACATCTGCAATAATTTAGAGACCTCATGCAAAGTAAGTGCTGGCTTGTCTCCACCTCGTATGCACCGCCTTTTGGTGCGCCCAAACCTCACATACAAGACAATGCATTCACCGGGCACATTATCCCCGCCATGGAGAATTGTGTTGTATGTACATTTAGTGAGTCTAGTCGAGCGAGGAGTGGTTTTATTATCAGTTTGATATAGATGTGTTATTTTATTTCACATCGAGTGAGTCGTTATTAGCACAGTTGCCTTTCTGAACGTTTACTGTGTCAAACACATGGTGCACCAGATAAACCTGTAAACTACGGTCCGTAAAGTTGCTTGGTTTCCTCTCATTTGTCATTTAACTCTGTTGGGTAAATTACACTGATGCCGAGGACATACGAAGTACCAGCTGCTGGTGACTGTTTTAGGATGGAAATTGATAATATATCTATTATCTGTCAAGCTTATGTGGCTAGACGAAACGGGATTCCCGTGAATGGGAACAGATAGAAGTCACCGAGCCAGCGACAAGTATGAACGGATCTGTGTTGGGGTTAGTTGCCCGCACAGCCAGGTTCTGTAGCACATATCAAACAGAGCTGGATCTGTGGCTGTGTCCATCGCCACATCGATCAACGTATCACAAACGTACAATGTCTTCGATCTCATTGGATGCTAGCTTCAGCGCTCTATGTAACCATGGCAACTAAGTTTCTGAAAAATTCCAATAATATAACACACTCACTTTGGGGAATAGATATTAGAAGCCCAAACATTGTTCGTTTCTGTTACCAAATCACTTTATGTGCGCCGTTTTGAGTTTATATCAGCGCGAAACAGCTTCTCCAGAAAAGAAAACAAAAAGTATTCACAACTCCTGTTGTTGATTCACTCCTAGGTTTGTTCACCTGCGCTGACACCACGCCGCTAAGACCAGAACAACTTCGGAGATAGATGCAGTTGGTGTCCATGGTGGGTGACTGGAGTGTGCTAAAACTATAATTCGACATCCAAGGAGGACGGTCGTCACCATTAGGCTAAGTGAGAATTCTAGGAAGCCAAATAGCCATGTGAACTGGGTGCTAGACTATATGCTGAAGAAACAACAGGCGATAATCACTCCTGAGGGATGACCGCTACTATCTTCACTTCATTCCGTTAAACAAAGGTAAGAATTTCACCCAGTCCTTAAAATGCTTAGTCTCGTATAACATCACGATCGTTTATCATTTAATTTGAATTCTTCATATGATTGCAAGTTGCAAATACTGCGTGCACTCGCGCGTGCTCCCCTCGTATCCCTCACATAGTCTGTCGGTTTGCAAAAGCCAAGAATTAGTATCCGCTTATGTAATTCAGATGAAACTGATTGTGTTCGATAAATCTGTCAAGCACAGCAGAATAGATGACAGAGTCATACAGGATTTCGCACCGACTGCATTGTCCAGCTTTTGCCGAACAAACTTCAGTATTTTATTTAGTCATGTGCATCAAGGTGTTTCGTACATCATATATTCGTATAATGTTGTCCAACATTCGGTGCACCCACCCCCACCCCCAAAAATTACACTCCAGCACGTTACAAAACGTTTCATGAGTCAAATTAGAAATCTTAATAAACTGTCAGCCCTTCCAGCGTTAATTACAATGGAAATGGTGTTTATCTGCGTTGATGTAATGTCTCTAGATAAAACTTTCTACGCTAAAAAAAGTAAAGACCAAACAGATATCATTTAGGTACCCAGTTTGCCAATATATTAGGAGGGGAAAACTAGTCCATGTCAACAGCTGTACTTTTACATGGCTATAAAAGGCTATTGCCTCAACTGTCCAGTTTTGCACCGACAAGGACAACGCGCTTCGCGCTGCCTTTATTCTCTCAGTAATAGAAGCTTTCTACACGCCATTATCAGGTGTGACATAAACAGAATATACGTGTCCTTGCATGTAACTTTGCCTCTTTTAATTGTTCTTAGGGTAATCGAAAGAGGCGATGCAGGCAATTAATCTATAGCCAAGAGCCGACAGCAACGTGCACAGGCGAGTTACTTTTTGTGACGGTTTATTAGGTAACTTAAGTCGATCCATGTACTGATAAAAACTCGCAATTGTTTAATGGGTGGATCTTAATCTCGCTGGTTATTGGGAGAAGAGTGCGCCTTTCCTTTTCGAACCTGAAAACGAAGAAAGCACACGCAGCGCGTCAGTACACTATATATACGTTTAGAACGACAATATTGGCATGTTACAACCATAAGTCAGATAGTAGCATATCAATTATTACAAAAACGAAAAACAATGAAATGGATACGTGCAGTAATGACGCTTAAATTGTATTACTCCAAAGTGATACAGATGCCATGCAATTGAAAACAGCGGGAAGCCGTTGAAATGTCCACACAGGGCAGACAAGCCGATGCAGCTCACCGATGCGAAGGGCATGTTTGACCACATAAGGCACCTGATAGTGATAAAATCGAACGGGAATTAGAGTAAAAAAAAAATACACCTATTAGGGCTACAAGATTTTAGGATGAAACTGCTATTGGTAGAAACAAAAGATGGACCCTATCAGGGATTCAAATGTCCTTAGCTCGATAAATGTGATAGTAAATAACACATAACCTTACAGCATACCTCTGTTTAGATTTTACCAAATGCATCTAGATACTTGCCAACTTTGACAGTTGTATTAAAAAAGCATTAGGTAATATATCGCATGTAAGTAAACTGTTCCAATCTAATAAAATCCACCTTCTTGAACGGGGGAAGTATAAAACCGATGTCTTGTTTGGACATCTCCACACATTTGAATAAAATAATTCACTCCATTATGATTTATATACGTGCACTAAGCGTAAAACACACATTTAAATTGTGGATAAAATTATGTGGTCAATAACGTGCATAATAAATAATATAGCATCCCCAAAGCCTCCAATTCCATGTCATGCTTCTCTTCCTTGGATCTTGAGAAATAGGGAGCCAGTCAACGTTATGCAATCTATTAGCTGCCTCAAGGACATCCCTACTGGGGCAGTTAATTATGGGTTTCATGCATTCACCCGGCCCATCACTTCGAATATTCTCTTCAAAATTTCAATCAGGATTCAGGATCTGACAAAATGGATTGTACGGACAGCATATGAATGTAACAGTGATCGCGGACCAGTTTGCAATGCAATCTGTTAACCAAATGTATGAAGGACTCTGCACAAATACTAACTGAATAATTGGAAAGAAAATTACACCCAAGTCTGACGAAGTGGTACTTGGGCTCGTGTCTTTGATACCTTTTGTGATCCGGCAATTTATCACTAAATTTCACTGGGGAATTTTCCAAAATTGATCCGCTGCTTTTCATGTGGTACATCAACTGTAACTGTACTGTATGCACATCACTCTGCATACATCCTTGATTTAAGCAACATGAATTTTAAAAAGTAAACGGTTTTATGATAAATATTTACTAAATCTGCACCTGTGCCCGACTTTTCATTTTGTTAATTTCTGGGGGGGGTCTTTTTTTTTTTTTCTTCAGAAAATAAAAATGAGCGTTGGAGGTTATATTGATGGCACCTCCGGTATGAAAAGAAATAAATGGAAATGACATTTGCAATGTCATTTTTTTTTTATTTTGGGTAAAGATCCGTTATTCAATTCCAATGGCAAACTGTGGCATTTTGGAAAAAAAAAGAATGAGAGTTAAATAACTCCCTATGCAAGGATGCGCAGGCAACAATGCTAGTGATGGAATTAAGTCACCCAGAGCCCCTAGGTGCTAAAGCTATCAATCTTCTACCGAGTCTTCCTCGTACCGTTAAGTTTACGTGTCTGCGTATTCTGTCTTGTAATCCATTTGTAATCTTGTGCTTTGACGAAAACTTTTCAAAAGGTGCAAATATTTTTTGCAATATAATCAAAAGAGCTCAGTTGAATTGGACACACCAATTATTCGTTCCGTTCCACCAAAAATAATGTATCTTCTATTTTGACGAAATTGCAGTGCAGAAGTATTAAACCTTGGTCAAAAGTCGCCATTTTGAACAAAATTGCAATACTTTGAGTACTATAATTTTATTTGGCGGTTCATCATATTCACATTTATATCAACAAAAGCCAAATTAATTCTAAAAGCATCAGGTCTATTCAAGTAAAAATGTGTCGGAACCATGTATGATATTTAAGTTACATTCAAGTGAAAATGCGCGGGAGCCATGCATTGTATTGTAGTTATATACAGGTTTTTGTCAATAATATCGTTTATTGCGACACATTTTATAAGGATGCGTTTGTCTTTAACTGCCAGTATTTGAAAATGTCCTAATATATCACTTTTTGTTTTTGAACTTTAATGTGCTCTTTTAGAACATGCATATGGTAGATCATGGCGTCATGTCAAAATGAAAGACTTGTTTGACGGAATTGGTGGCTCCGCTCTTACCAAAGTAAAGCATCAAATAAATATATTATTTTATGCCATTAGTAAATGCTTTTAAGGAGTAGGTAAATGATACATATTTGTCCACTTTTACATTGGCACTATATGCGTGGCAACATAAAATATATTTTCTTAATAGTACACAACGGGTACTTTTATGCTTTTGCTGGGAACTGTACGCTGATAATAACGAAATTACAGATACGTTAAGTGGAAACGAGAAAATTCAATGAGGCACAGTATGATGGAAATCTAATTCAAAATTCTATTTTTAGGTTACGGGAAAAAACATTTTAACCAAATTAGGCATTTTCCAATCAGCATTAGGACATTAAATGACATTGTGCTGGATGAATATCACCACCGACGTTGAGCAGTTTCTTGATAGGTCCACGGAGAAATTGCCAGATCAGGCAGCTATATCAAAAGCGTTTACCGAAGGAAAATCCACGAATCCAAAATGATGGTACACAGGGAAGTCTGTTTTATGCACCGTCATGTTATCCATTCGACACCAAATCAGCAAATCAACCTTTTAGGTGTGTTATATTAACCTGCAGGTTAAACTGTATGCTGTTAGCTGAATATCAGACAAGTCGTCATCAGATAGGAACATTGCTCGGCGGATAGAGTAGGCTTTCACAAAACTGTATTTTTCGTCGATAAATATGTTCTAAAAGAGCGTTATCAAGAATTAATAGTCATAGACATGTACGAACTGATCAAACTGACGGGAGTTTTGTTTGGACAAAAAGTATAGTTTTCGCCAAATTGTGATTTTTTTTCGAAACATATGTTTTGGAAAAGCGATATCAGTGATTTCCAGTCGTGAATCTGTCTGAACTGATCATATTTGCTCGGAAGCGCGTCTGCGAAAATTGAGATGTATAATGATGATGTTCGATGTATTAAATCACAAGGCAGTAGAAAACATACATAGACACAGCAATTCTCAATACAATTCCTTTTGTACTTTGGCAGTCGATTGGTTGATGCAGAAGCCCCATTGTCTTTCAAATGGCCGAACGTACGCCGTCATTAGCACTTGGGCTCTAATCAAAATATAGATCGACACTACCGACAGGAACATGTCAGCTTAATGTACTTTTTTCCTGTATACGAATGAGTGCAAACACATGACTTCTGTATAACCAGATCACATGCGCAAACTATGCATAATGTGTGCTTAACCGATAGATTTATGATCAAAGGCGGTTGTGGTTCCATTGTCGATTTATATGACCTTTAAGCCTTCTCAAAATTCCAATGTCGATCTACAGAATTGCTACATTACGCACGATGCATGGCCTAAAGGCCTTCTTACGATTCCAACGTCGATCCGTATATTGCTATTTTGGGTACTAAGCATGACCTAAATCCTCGTGATGATTCCATTGTCGATCCATGATGATGGCTCTTTGTGTGAGACACATGACATTTTACCTAATTTTCGGATCATATCTAGAGCTTGCTATTGTTACTCATGTGCATGGAGAACTGTGCCTTGGATCTATTGTGTGAGACACATGACATCTAACCTCTTTGTGTGAGTCACATGACATTTAACCTAATTTTCGGATCATATCTACAGCTTGCTATTGTTACTCATGTGCATCGAGAACTGTGCCTTGGATCTATACAACATTCAATCTCATGCACGATATTACGCTTTGGACACACATATACCACACTAGGAAGACTTTATCATGACAAAATCTGCCAACCATCCTGACCACAACACATAGACTCATAACCAACGTGGCGTCCAAGGAATATAACGTTTATCCTTTAGTTCTGGGCTCTGGGTTCAGAGCTGCAAGTACCTATACTTTTAAGTCATTTTACCATTAGCTCATTTATATGTTTATATTGTCATGACAACCTGTTCCCAATTTATGTATAGCGTGCCTTACGTGCAGTGCTGTTCTCACTATCAAAGTTATTATTTAAAAACTGATACCATCAAATTTCAAAATAAGCTCTGATGCCTTAAGTTTGGCTTTACAAGGTACTGCTGTTTTGGGTGCTTGGATGTTGTAAATATTTTTAGACCTATATTCATACTTGCGGGATAATGCTAAATAATGCTTGTAAAGAGGTGACTGGTCTTTCTTGAATAGTATTTTTTATTCTAATGTCCAGTTTTTACATGAAGTGGAGCTCTTATTATAACAGACTTAGAAAAAAAGACTTAACCTCTTTGTTTTTCATTTTAGGTTTAATGTTTATTTACTGTATAATCGTATTAGGAGCAACCTAGAAATGGAAGTGATCTCCTTTGTCCGATGAACACTCACAAAAGACAACAATTGGCATGTTCATCACTGCAGTCTTTCATACCATCAAACGACCTCACGTTCATCACTCTATCGTTTCTTACCACCAAGCGAACTCATATTCATCACTTTGGCCTTTCGCACCATCAAGCAGCCATATGTGCATCACTCCAACCTTTCTTACCATCAAGCCACCTCCACCATTTTTACCTTCGACTGATTTATCTTCCGTCCTGAAAATGTGACTGAAATTTTGTTTTAGTTTTTGCCGAGAGCGACAAACACAGTTTCGTCATCAGTGCATAGTATAGGATCCAGCGTTCGTCCCGTGTGAATTGAGTCTTAACTTTCGACAAAATACCAATCATTGTTCTTCTATGCCTATAGCATTAAAGTATCCATGTTGACAATTTCCCAAGAACCTTTTGGGAAAAAAATCTAAGATGGCTACCAAGATGGCGTCTATCCCTTGTTATGCTTATCTGTATGCTAGGTTAGTCTGAAAGTGTCAAAATAAGTTATTCGAGTCACAAAATGCACTAATTTAGTTTACCGACACGCATATGCCACATCTTGTCAACATTAACAATCATACTGTCGTACTATTTTTAATAAAAAAAATCAAAACATGGCTGCTACCAGTCTATAAAATGCCTGATTTATAAATTGAACATCACAGATATTTCTTTTGAAAGAAGCACTTTGTAAGATTTTGTCGTGTGATTTATATCGGTTCTTGGGACCATTTGTTTAAAATGACTGTCTGGATGCCTTTATAAACTCCTACATGTTTTCAAATTCTAATTTTGCCCCTGTCAGTGTTTGGGATGCCATTTTGACATGAATGACCTTGATTTGAGTTTGGAATTAAGATCAAGACCATTTTCAAACTAGTGCACTTTCGGAGACAAATTTTACCATCCCTCTCGGGAATGGAATCCGAGGGCATGCAAAAACCTGCTCACATTTCGACCGTCAGTGCCACCATACGTCGGAATACTTTACAGTTATGATTGTTCTGATATTATATTTTATGTAGTTTGTACGTGCTTGCATTGTGAGGATGTACATCTGGCATGTTTCTTTCACATTTGTGCACTGATGCTTCCATGAAAACGTCCATGTAGGTCAACAATTAAACAATGACAAGTTGTTGGTATGACAGTAGCCAGTTTTCGCAGCAATGGGGCACTGTCTGTTTATCTTTTCGACACAGAACATCACCATCATACATATAACTTTGCACTATCATACATATTAAATGACTTATAGAGTAATAAATTTGATAACATGTACAATTCAGTGCTTGGAGCGCCCGATGTGGATGACTCACTGTGGTGTTCAGGCAAACTAGACTGACCGATTGTCGAGGGCCTAATAGTTATCTGCATAGAGTTAATAGAGAATTACCGCTTAATATATAATATCTTTTTTAATCATTCATACAAAATTTGACTTTTAATGGACAATTGCATAAGTGACCTTAAGATCAAAGGTCAAGGTCACGGGGTTCGTGGTACAGAAATACCAATATTTGGCAGAAATGTGTACAAATTTTGGTCATGCTTAAAACAAGTGCAAAATCAGCTAGCTACATTCCAGGGCTGAAATTTGTGTACCAATACTTTTGTTAGCTCGGGTAAACTAAAGGTCGAAGGTCGAAGGTCAAAGTCAAAGTTGATTAACTCCCAGCATTCCCAATTTTATTTGTGGCATATCATGATGTCTAAATAAACATATTCCATTAAGCGAATTTTTTTTTTATATTTTTTTCCAAATGCACTGATGAAGAGAGTGTCAAAATAAAAGCAAATATACAGTATACTGTGCTTGAGAGTGGCCTTTGAAGGTGACAGATCAAGGTTAGACTGGCATAAAAAGGTTCAGAATATGTTGAAAAGGCCTTTAAAATTCTTATATGGGATTACATAAATATTCTAATTTTGTTGATGTAAAAGATACATGATGTTTCCATAGATATGACATCAGGCATTTCTTAAAATTACACAACATTCCCTGAAAATGACCGAAAAGTAAAACTCCAATATCAAATTGCCAGAAATAGGTTCAGAACACATTATAAATGCCTATAAAGTGGTTATACATGTATATGTAGACACTTCATAATATGCTGATGTTGCAAATGCAAAAAGTTCCGATACAGTGTCAGTCATCTCTTGAAATTATAGGACATTTCCCAGAAATGACCTCAGGTCAAAGGTCAAGCTCAGCAGACATAAAGATGTTAGGAATATATTATAACTGCCTTTAAGTTGTTTCATTTGTGTGAAAAATGTCATGTTTTGCTGATATTGCACAAAGGTGATGTTACTTTACAGTGTAAGGCATCTCTGTACATATTTTATGAAATACTACTTGACAGATGTTAGAAAATATAACAGACATACGTTTAAAATATATTCAAACGGTCTTTCAAAAGTCTATTGTCTCGGTAAATAATCATATCTTACTGAAATCGAAAATACATGAATACCACGCAGTGTAAGGCATGTCTGGAAATCATGCAAAGTGCCCTTGAAATGACTTCAAGGCCAAAGGTCAAGGTCAACCTACCAGAAATGTTAGGAATATGTTCAAAATGCCTTTTGGGCAGTTTTTGAGTGTACGTAAAATAAATTTTCCAGACTTAGTAAATGCAAAAAGTTATCCTATAGTATCAGATGTATGCATATATATATATATATATATATATATATATATATATATATATATATATATATATATATATATATATATATATATATATATATATACATTTGTCACTGAAATAATTGGAAGGTCAAACGTCAAGCTTAATCTTCACGACATTGTTTAAAGTATTTGTAAAATGCTTCAAAGGAATCCGATGTGTATGTAACACATGCAGATGTATCAAATACTCATATTTGCAATAAATTATAAGACATGTCTGTTAATTATACAAATCCCCTGAAATGAATTTTAGGTCAGAGGTCAAGGTCAAACTGCTAAAATTTAGCATGATGGAAAACGATCATGTTACAGAACCCTCAGTCAAAAAAGCCTGCCTTATATCTACAAGTGTTAAACTATTTGCTACATGCTAGCTATAGGCGAAGGAGGATAAGTTTCATATTTCCGTCTTAGATGAATGGATAAGTGAAACGAAATATATTGTCACAAACATTATGAGGAAATTTCCGAAAACAACAAAACAACCACCAGATCCTGTTCTGACAAATCCAGAAGTTTTTCAGTGCATAAAAGAAATGCATGATATATATATTTTTTCCACCTGCCAATAAGGTATTCAATAATATTATTGTTATATGCTAACAGTTTTATTTGCAGAGACTTCTACCTGCATGATGTTGGGCTTCCGCCCTAACAGTATATAAAGGCATCTATCTTTTAAGCAAAGTAAATAAACATGGGCCCAAGGGGGCCTGCGATTATATAAGTTTATCTCCAACTCGAAGAAAGCATTGGAAGTGATTCCAGCTGAAAATCATGCAACAGTTGTGACCAATCATCACTTAGCACTTGGCACACTGTCTATTTAAAGGGAGCTTTGTGTTCACTGATGAGTAGAATCCGATTTCTTCAATTTTCGCACCACACTGAATGATATACGATTCACAGGGCGTGGAGTTCTGTCCACTGCCAGCTCTGTTGATAAACCACCTGGATTTATAGCCCCCTTGATACTATTAGGCAAGAAAAATCATCAACAAATGTGTAGGGACAATTCTGGCTGGCACTGCTATTTTTCAGATCACTTGCATTCCAGATAGGAACAGTGGAAAAATTGTTTGGTACTTCTTACGACCATGAAGATCCTGAGGTGTTTAAGACCTCAAGATGTTGGTGAAATGCAATTAGCAGGGCTTCATCACTTTTTTTAATACAAGTACCAGTGGGTATGGCCAATGTAGCTCTCTGCGTCTTAAGGGCAAACAAGATAGGGCTCACTCTTCACTAAGGCTAGGGTTGAACCAGGTGTGAAGACTGTCGCTATCTTGAGTCTCAAGCTGAGCCCTGCACTGCAGCCTCTGAGTGAGACAAAAGTGGAATCGTCCACAACGTAGCATGAAAACTGGTGATCCTGTCATTATCAAAGATGAGGAAATCGCACAAAAGTTGTGTCGACTAGAACGTGTGGTGGAAGCGTGTTCCGACAAGGTCGGCCATGTCAGAAAGGTTAAACTAGACATGCCTCGGAATTCCTCGTTAAAAGGGCAAGTGTACCTCACATTTGACTTATTTGGCAAGACCTTCACACAGGTTAATTTTGCTCGGGGAAAGTGTGCAGTGGATTACATATCTGCTAGGCATGCAGAAAATATGGGTTTAATTCCGCGCTAGAGCCAGTTTATTTAGCTGTAGGAGTGACAGCACATGCATTCCTGGAGACCAGCAGCAAATTGTTCAATATATTTTAGTTTATTGTAAATTGAAAATTAGAAATTCTAACTTTGAGAACCCATGTAATAAAAACATATGTTTAATTTATTATTTTGCAATGGTATTGTTTTATGTCTACGTTCTATCAGTGAAAAAAAAAACTGTGGTCAACTACTCCACAAGGGCCCATCGTCATATTTAACATTCTGTATTGTCACTACACTGTATCAGCAGCAATTTTGTTTGTTTTCCATTAGTCGATGTTAACTGCCCCCCCCACCTCATCCCAACTGGCACGTCAGAGCCATTGCGAGAAGCCACCAATCAAGTAGTAGTAAAAGACCACATCTTTCTTGACACATGGACACTTGATGCGAAAATCCATATGGTCCTATTGTCAGGGACAAGTGAAATCCATTTTAGAACAAATGACTTTCAAATTTTGCTTGACCCATGGACAAGTAATTCTTATTGGCCAGACTCATAATCTGTTGAATTTCAAAATTTGTTGGCATAACAGACACATAATATCATTGTCGAAGGTCAGTCCAAGTCCAAATCCGTCCCAATTTTGACAAGTCCGTCACTATGGACATCACCGAATATAATAGCAAGACTTAAATATCCACCGAACTATACATTATTCATTAAATATCTCAAGATGATAAGATGTCATATTGATTGAGATAAGTAATAACTGAAATCGATTTGATGTTAGCAACTCTCAACTTAAAGAAATATCTTGCCTCATACACGCATTATATAAAATATCAACCACAATTTATATGTTATTATATCATTTATATAACAACTCACATACGCCAGATATCTAAATAGTAATTTCATTTTTACCCACAACCTTCAAAAAGAATTGTTTTAATTTCACTTTCGAAAATATCCTTTACACGAGTTTTTAAAATTGAAGTAAATGGTAGGACCTAAAGTTGTCAAAAAAGTGCATGATCTATCAAAAGTAATTAACCTTGACACCTGGACACTTTGGTACGAAAATTCCAATGATACTATTGTCTGGAACAAGTGAATACCTTTTGAGGACAAGGAATTTTCTAATTTCACTTGTCGCATGGACCAGTAATTTTTATAAGTAAAATGCATAATATGTTAAATTTCAAATTTTGTTGGCATAACAAACACACAAGCTCACTGTAAGGCATAATGATTGCCATTAAAATGCGTTTGCTTATAAACCAAAACGTAGGCACACTTCAATAGCACAAGTGATATTATGAGGGAGGACAAGAGAAAATTGTGTGTCACTTGTCCCACAGACAAGTAGTTTAAAATAAATGTCTCTACGTGACTATAAGCTGGCCCAGGGGAAAAATTACAATCCATGTGAGGGTAATTTACTATGTTAAGTTCAAAATCATCACGTTTGTCGTCTACAATGTAAACTATTATTCACTATTATCATTATACATCATTGTTTCTAGAAATGAACATATCATGCCATCCACTGCAGTTTCATCTAATTCCCAAACATTTGCGTATATATGTGGCTTTGATTGTTCTCATGCGATTTTTGTATCTTGAAGTGCTCAAGGACATTATTAAATAGCCCTTTCAGACTAAGATACAGAGCCTAACCCCATGTCAATTTCAAGATTATTACATGGATAATTTGTTAGTTTTGATGAGTTAAAGATTGTTTCCTTTGTTTCGTTGTTCTACTACAATTAGCGCATGGCAGGTGTCTGCTTCTCATGGAACCGACTATTAACTTTACATAATATGGATGTATTGCCTGTTGTTTCTGGTATAATTTTGTAACCTCAACGCGGTTAAGAACAGGTAAAATATTCTTAGATGTTCAGTATTGCAATGCTAAAAAGACATCTATTTGATAGTCTTGTTTCTATCGGTATTTAATTTCCACGGAAATTTGATGGAATAATTGTGAGATAATAAGTGAATAGAGAGTTCATATGAATACGGCGATGGACATTAATTTGCCTTCATCAACTGAAATAAATATAAGAACTGATTCTACGTTGCTCTTAACTATCCATTGTCGACAGTCTGAGCACATTTTTGCCTGCATCAAGCAGCAATCCAATCGATAGACACCTTGTGCAGACAATACTTCATTAATGGTTGCCTGGATGTCCTTACAAGAAGATGTAAATACAGTTATCAAGCTGAAACGACCCTCTGTGTTTCTGGCAGCCCTCTTGTATTTGGGCATGACATCCAGGCGATTTGCATAATTAAGCATGTAATGAGCTAATCTGTATTGTAAAGGATCTGGTGACTGATCTTTCGGTAACGTGGTGGAAAACACTGCTGAAATTACTGTCTGAAAGGACATCATTGAATATGATGTTAACCACTTTATCGGCAATACCCACAAGTACCTAAAATGAGCATTTTTAAACAAAATTTTATGCTCTGGTTCTGATGGTTCTAATTTCTCAAACTGTTTAATTAATATGTATCTTGAAATTCCAATGTTTGGCCTTCTTGCCAAGATGGACCGTCAATAGCAACTCAAAAAATACCAACATTTTCTTTCACATTAAAACCAAGAAAATCAATTTTTGGTCGATATATATATATATATATATATATATATATATATATATATATATATATATATATATATATATATATATATATATATATATATATATATATATATATATATATTAACCAATAGTGTGCCTTATTTGGAAGTCATGTGATCTTCTGATTTGCATATTTCTCATGTCACTAGAACAGTTTGTATCATGGCCTTTAGTTTGATATATGGTACACTTGATCTTTCTCAATATTCTTGCATCACTGTCATGATGCCAGTATTGGTATATTCTGAGCTCTCGATATGAAGAAACAGATACAT